>JAHKKF010535359.1:0-20511 GCA_019740295.1 Labeo calbasu | reverse complement strand
TCAGATCCTAATTAGTTGGTTCAGGTGTGTTTAATCAGGGTTGGAGCTGAACTCTGCAGGAAGGTAGATCTCCAGGAACAGGGTTGAGCACCCCTGATATATGCTGCTTTAAGATTGATCACGCCAGGTTTGACATCAATAATGTATACTAATGATCACAACGTCCCAAATGTTAACATATGCATATTTATATGGCTTTGTATAGGCTACTGGGTCCCACTTTATATTAGGTGGCCTTAACTACTATGTACATTTTAAAATAATCATTTTGATAAAATGCACTTATTGTGTATGTATATGTTTTTACATTGTACTTATGTTTTAAAAATATCTGCATGCAATTACATCTGTAATTAATTTCTGTAATTACATACCTTACACCTTAACCCACACTTAAACCTACCCATACCACCAAACCTGTTTCTAACCTTGCCTGTATCCCACCTGCAATACAATATATGAACACAATAAGTACGTTGTACTTATTTTTTTGATGTAAATATGTTTTTGTTTTATTTTATATTCCGTTTTTTGTACCTTGGCCCTGATATCCTTTGGTCACCATTCACTTTCATTGTGTGAAAAAGAGCAGTGTAAACAATTTGCAATGACATGAGGGTTAGTAAGGATGACAGAATTGTTATTATTGGGTGAACTCCCCCCCTCCCCCCAGGGTACAATGTCAACAATTCAATTCATAGCCTGTTGGTGTTATGACATTCTAGTGTATTCATGTTTGACTGGGATTGTTTTTTGGTTTGTCTGTCATTACTAAAATCAACTAAATGCAAAGTATCAGCATAAATTTACATATTATTTGTTACTTAGTTTTTTACAATAATGATACATTATTCACTCATTAATCATCAGAAATTATTTTTATATTCTGCCGATTGCCATAATTTTACTCCATAGGGCTTCTTTGTCATCTAAAGCGAGATGGCCCATTTTCACGATTTTCAATTTAGTGCTATAACGGCCAAGTTAGTAAATATTTCCTCTAATAATATATTGTATGATGCTCCATCCTTCTGTACACGTTAAAATAATCTCTAAATATGTTCTGATTTGGCAGTAAATGCCCTCTGTTCTTAAGGGAACATCATTCCCTATATTTCATATAATCGTAGATAATACTAGGAACATGTTGCCTGTCTGGTTGAGATTTTGAGTTGTGAAATAACTTGCGGTGGCAGTATGTTTTATTGCCCTGGCTCAGGAGGCTGGTGAGAACATCTGCCTAATTGTTTTGTGTCATTGCGGGGCCCCATCGCATGCTCATTGTAGAATTAGCTGTGACAGTGTTTGCTCTAAGAGATACTGACATGTTGGCTCTCACTCTGCACACCTCAGTATGCGGGCCCTGCTATCACCTCGGGTGGCCTGGTGCATGCTGGCTGAATCTCCTGACAGAACACAGAGCTACTGGTTTTATTCAGATATACATTAGCTTTGGCCTGTGAGGCATCTTGTGTCTCATAAAGTTCTCATTAAGGGTTTATTTTGCTGGCCGGGCGGCCGACGAGGGCCGGGGTTGTGGGAATGCCCACAAGAGCATGCTCTACACCGATGATTCACAGGAGTATGAGAGACATAAAAGCCACTCTTTCTTCTTCTGGCTTGCAGCGAGCATTAGCTGCTTCAGTGCCACAGGTTCACTGAGCCATAGGTGCATTCTGTGTAATTCACGCAATGCCATCTGAACATGACGTTAGTGCTGGAGTCATTTTAGATGAAAGCTGCAATGCCACATAATTCAAAGCCTGTTTCAGACTGTACAATGATGCATTTCGTACCAGGGATGGAAATAGGATACACTATGATTTTGAGGTGGGACGGTTGATTTGCAGGCCAGCTGTCTAAACCAAATTTATTTATAGCATGATCACATAATGATTTAATAAGTGAATATTAGTATTGCATTTACACAACTAATGGTATGTTGCATGTTCTTTGCAAATTAGTCATAGTTTTCAGTTTATCTTTTTTTTTTTTTTTTGTAATTGCTATTTTCATTTTGTCATAGTTCGTTTGTTGTTGTTGTTTTTGTTTTACTAACACATCTTACAATAAAGTGCACTAAATTTGCTGAATAAAGTTATTTTTGTTTTCTTTGTGCACAAAAAGTATTCTTATAGCTTCATAAAATTACAGTTGAACTACTGATGTCACATGGACTATTTTAATGATGTCCTTACTACCTTTCTGGGACTTGAAGGTGGTTGTTGCATTGCTGTCTATGCAGGGTCACAAAGTTCTTGGATTCCATCAAAAATATCTTAATTTGTGTTCTGAAGATGAAAAAAGGTCTTATGGGTTTGGAATGACATCAGGGTGAGTAATTAATGACAGAATATCCTTTTAAGTAATTTGCTTACTTATTGCTCAAAAACTCACTGTATAGCCAGAATACATATATGAATGTACATATCTATAAAAAAAAAATGCGTAGCTATTTCAGGATGTGTGTGTGTGTGCGTGTGTATGTGTTAAACAAGTGTCTACAGCCGAATCACAGCCATATGGGCAATATCACACGAGCAGGAGTGTGATATGGCTGTGATTCGGCAAGAGGCACTTGTGCAACGGGAAAAGTATGTGTAAGGAAAAACCATGGAGTGTCTCAAAAAACCCTCTTATGTGTCCAAATTTTTTCTTCCACCACAGATTTAAAGCTGTCGTTAATAGTTTAACACAAGCGCCCAAGCTTTGGTAACAGAAAGGGATATGATAAAACATTTTTTTCATTTTCATTTAAAAAATATTAGTATTTATATTTGGTGCATATCCAATTAGATAAACACAAAATGAATTATTTATAAATGTTTAAGCACTACAGAGACATCAGGGTCAGCAAATTCTTAAATAAGCATCTACAATCCTGACTAAAAAAATAATAATAATAAACCTCAAACTACATTTTGTGACACAACAACAGTATTATTTTGAAAATTCTGCACTTTCTTTATGAATGTGTCTACTGTATAGAATGTGTAGTCATATAAAATCACAGAGCTGATACTGGTGGAAAATATATAATATAATTTAATAATTTCTAGGGCTGCCTTCGACTAAAGATTTTTCTGGTCGACTATTAGTCTTTCATTTTAAGCTTTAGTTGCACGTTTATTAATAAACCATATAAATTATAATAGCCTTTAATTGCCTATATAGCCTAATAAGCGCTAAAGCGCACACAAAAAAAGCTTGCCACAGTGCACTGGCAGATATAATAATTATGAATGTGTCAGGGAAAGACAGCAAGTAGACTGCATTAACGTTTTAATAATTTATTGATAAACTAGCGCTTTCTTTGTTTTTGGCTTAAGAGGTGAAGTCGGCAACACCGACTATCCGCAGTAGTGATGCGCCTGTATGCATGTTTCATACGGATTACATAATCTGAGAATATTCATTTTCCAGTTGAATTGGTTTATTTAAAAGTAGACATTTTACTCTCTATAGATATATTTTTCGATTTTCAAAGTTTTGCAGTGAAGTTTATAGAGACCAAGACAAAAGAAAGAGCATCTTGATTGCTTTCATTATTTTACAAAAGCGCAATGTTTTGTTATTCTGAGTGCACACAAATAAACATAAAACCTTTACAGATTCGAAAGATGTATTCATTTTATCTATATGACCAAAAATGACGGAGTATTTTAAGAGCAAGTGACTTCACCGGTGCCTCCATCTGTCAGTGACAGTTTTCACACTCCGCGCAGACACTACAATGGTGCACATTTTTCTAGGTTAACATTAGACTACTTACATCTTTTGGACGAAAAGCCATATTTGAGGTTGATTAATGATAGGTGAGAGTTTGGATGTCCTGCCCATTCTATATTACCACATACACCAGCCGTTAACAATCTGTCCGCAACTAAGTGACTTATAAAATTTTGGTCGACCAAGCCTCTTCTCATCGACTACCGGTTAGTCGATTATTCGGGGGCAGCCCTAATAATTTCACTATTGTTTTGTGTGTGCGCAGCAGTGTTCAGTTAGGAAGGGTAGGTCTTGAAGAAGTTAGTCTTGTTAGCTGTTTTGACAAGAGCTGAGACTTGGTACCTCCATTGAAGAGTAAGAACTAAGAAGTTGCAACATCTGGACAACCAGGAGTCCTTCATGTGGAGAGAAGAGGGGAGTAGCTGATCACAGTGCCCGGGCTGGAGTGTTCAAAACAACATGGAGGATAGCCAGAGGGGAAGATGTTTTACACAGAAACATACTGGAAAAAATAAGCCTCATATTTGTTTTATACACTGCCTATTTAGAAATGCCTCATTTGACTCACATGCAGTTTTGAGATCTTTTTCAGCAAGTTTATTCAGCAGCTACCACATTTGTTCGTTGTGTGTTAGCGTTAACCTGAAGCTGAAGTGGAAATGGGCGGGACGCCTTTTTAATTACTGTTGTTTGCCATAGAATTGTGTTTAACTTGAAATGACAAAAATATCAACCCTTCCATGGAAGACTAAATTAAGATTGACAGAAGCAATTATACATTGACTGATTGTAATACGTCGCACTCGCACAACAAGACAAACTCAATTAACCCATGCTATTATATTGTTTCTCTCCACGCAAAAACAACCATTAACCGCATCCCCCCATCTCTGGTAGACGGCTTCGACGAGAATGAGAAGAGGGACGTGTTCATATCTCCTTATCTTATCATATGCCTTTCAGCCTGGGAGGCAGGAATGCATGGCTTAACCGTAAAAGGGGGTCAGAATGTATAAAAGATGAGGATATGGGTCATTTAAAGTGACTATCACTGGCTCTGCACTCTATCTCCGCTTATGAAATCCATTCATGTAGATAAAGTACGGAGGCCTCTGGAGAGTAAGGGACATTCGGCTGCCAGCTTCCTTCCTCTGAAGTCCCAAAATGCATCTGCACTCTGAAAAGTGACATCTCTTTGTGGCTGTACTTAAGTTAGAAAATTGGGGGATAAAAGTGTGCTCGTTAGTCACAATTTTCTCAACAAAACCGCAGTGCGGTCGTTGTAATTTGATAAGCACTTGATGCACTAGTCGTAGATCATCCATTTTAACAAGCTCCATTATATTAGCCATCTTTCCGTTAACAGCTATCACATATTTGATTTGCAACGTAGGCTTTTTGTGCTAAGATTTGACCAGCTCGATTCAACAGTACCCCCCTCCTGCTGCGCGCAAACTTCTCGCTAAGTGACGATTATGGTTTGTTTTCCAGCGGGTCTGTGAGAGAAATAGAGCTCTAATGTTCTCTTCCAGGAGAGCAGTGACTTCAAACTTCAGTAATTCACTAATGGCTCCAAATGAACCGTTCTTCTCTAGGCAAAGAACATTAGGCTTGTCTGGATGGCGTGCCCCGCTCCCCACGGTGAAGAAGACCCTCATGCTCCACCCTGCACTCTGTCGCTCTCTCGAGTGCTGGTTCTTCCTGTGAAGAGCCCCTGAGCCACGCACAAACCTGCTTAATGATCTCCGCAAGCACTCCTGGTACCTTAATTGGTCCATGGCACATATTTCCCTTAATAGAGATTTTGTGAATAGACCCTTCACTCCTCAAGGGCAGGTTTGGAGTGTTTAACACTCTAGAAAGTGATTAATCTTTGCATCTGTTTAAGGGGAGAGTGAGCTCAATGGGAAGCCCTTTATAGATGTGGAGATGTCTGCTCTCTAGAGGATGGCCCAGTTTGATTGAGACATCAGTTTGGAAATTGTAATTTGATGGTGTATTTTAACACTCAATGATACGATTGGTGTATTAATGTGCTGAGAGTGTTATGGAAGTAGGATTATATCTGCACACGCTTTTGTCTTTACTTGTCTGGTGGGCAAATGTCATTATTCTCAGCACTGATTGTATTTGATGTTATAAATTTATTTTAACTGCTTATAGGAGACAGTAAAAATCAGTTCTGTTAGTGGTTCCTTTACATGCTGTCACCCTTTTGTGCTTTGTGTTGGCGATGCGAGTTCAAATCTAGTTTCAAACATTTTCAGATCATTTTTTCACACATCGTTTTCTGCCCTCTTTTTAAGTTTTCTCTTTCATAGTCACAAAAAGGGCAACTTTCATTCTTTGTGTAACGCAAAAATAGACTTTTTTATTTTTTTATTATTAATGCGCTGGTTGCTCTTTTCCATAAAATTGTAATGAATGATGACTGGAGCTTTCAAGCTTTAAAATGGATATAACACCATAACACTATCTTAAAAGTAGAAGTCATACAAAGTCTTCTGAAGTCATACAATAGTTTTGGGTGAGATACAAACACTTAGGCTACTTCTACATTAAAGGAGAAGTCCACTTCCAGAACAAAAATGTACAGATAATGTACTCACCCTCTTGTTGTCCAAGATGTTCATGTCTTTCTTTCTTCGGTCGTAAAGAAATTATGGGTTTTTTGAGGAAAACATTTCAGCATTTTTTTCCATATAGTGGATTTCTATGGTGCCCTGAGTTTAAACTTCCAAAATGCAGTTGAAATGCGGCTTCAAACGATCCCAAATGCGGTTGTACGATCCCAGCCAAGGAAGAAGGGTTTTATCTAGTGAAATGATCGGTTATTTTAATAAAAATAATGCAATTTGTATACTTTTTATGGTCAAACGCTTATCTTGTCTTACACTGCCTTACTCTGCCTCTGTTTTTTTCCAGTTCATGACAGTTAGGGTATGTCGAAAAACTCCCATCTCATGTTCTCCCTCAACTTCAAAATTGTTTTATATTGATGTTTTACCTTTTTATTAAGGGTGTTTGATCTTCTTTGCATGTTCATTTTGCAAAGACTCGGTCGGGACTTTTGCAGCGATGTAGGATGATTTCGAAATGATTTTTGAAGTTGAGGGAGAAAATGCGATTGGAGTTTTTCGACATTCCCTAACTGTCTTGAACCAGAATACACAGAGTCCAGGCAGAGGAAGACAAGACGAGCGTTTTTGAATTTATATTAAAAAAAATGACCCTGTTCAAAAGTTTACATACACTTGATTCCAGAGCTGTTTTTTTTGTTTGTTTGTTTGTTTAGTGATAGTTGTTCATGAGTACCTTGTTTGTCTTGAACAGTTCCCGTTGTTCTTCAGAAAAAATCCTTCAGGTCCTACATATTCTTTGTTTTTTGGGGGTTTTTTTTGGATTTGAACCCTTTCTATAAGTGACTGTATGGTTTTGGGATCCATCTTTTCACATGACAACTAAGGGACTCATATGCAACTATTACAGAATGAATGCTTCAGATGCTTCAGAAGGAACAAAAAACATGCGTCAGTAGCCAGGGGTGTAAACTTTTGAACAGAATGAAGATGTGTACATTTTTCTTATTTTGTCTAAATATCTGTTTTTTTTTCTTTCTTTCTTTTCCATTTAGTACTGCCTTTCAGAAGCTACAGAAGATACTTACATGTTTCCCAGAAGACAAAATAAGTTGAATTTACCCAGATCTTTAAATTCAAAAAAAGATTTTTTTGAATGCATCATGTTTCCACTCTTAATGCATCATGTTTCCTTCTGGAGTATCAGTGAGCATTTTAACCTTTTGGTAATAGTTGCATATGAGTCCCTCAGCTGTCCTCAGTGCAAAAAGATGGATCTCAGAATCATACAGTCATTGTTGGAATGGGTTCAAATACACAAAAATGCTGAAAAACCAAAGAATTTGTGGGACCTGAAGGATTTTTCTGAAGAACAGCAGGCAGTTTAACTGTTCAGGACAAACAAGGGACTCATAAAAAACTATCATTAAACAAAAAAACACAGCTGTGGATCATTCAGGTAACAACACATTAAGAATCAAGTGCATGTAAACTTTTGAACGGGGTCATTTTTAGCAATTCAACTATTATTTTCTCTTGTTGACTATATGTAAAAGTCTTTTTATGTTAAATATCTTATTCAGGTCAGTATCCCTCTTATTTAGATAAAATAATGAACTTTTTGCAGATTCTGCAAGGTGTAAGTAAACTTTTGACTCCATCAATAGAAATCTATGCAGTTTCCCTATAGATAAGCTAATGTACATACAAATGTGTGCATGTGCATTTAATTTTATGACTGCTATGTGCATAATCCACAAAGCATCATTAACACCAATATTTAAACCCCATAGAGATGTTTAACCCCCTTGGATGGTTAAGGAAATGAATGCTTTCGCCAGAGAAATCTTCAACAAATAAGGTTAAACGAACCTGACTTATTTTCACGAGGAGCTTGTTCCTCAGTTCTGACTCATTTCAAGAACGGAAATGACAAATGTCAGAAAACATTTATGCTAAGCATCTGCTTTGGACCAACAGTCAGGCTGCAGGCAAAAATTAAGGAAGCAAATATATAAATAAATAAGCCGTAATGGTCAGAGGGCATATGGAAAGTCATTGGGAAGACGCTGTTGACTGAGCAGGAGGTTGCGTTGCCAGGGAACGTCACTTGGCAGCCTGGGGTGATGTCAGCTGTCAGTTTAGCCAGACTGTGCTGTGCTGTGCACATGTCCACAAGGTTGATTGTCAAAAATAAATAAATAAAAAATAACATCATCAGGTCAAGCAGATGGATTTAAAACTATAACCAGAATGTTTTGTCAACAGTAATTGTGCAGAAACCTTGCACCTACACACACTTACCAAACACATTGTCCTATTAATTGTCTCATTTCAGACTCTATTTTGCATTAATACTGCATGGAATGTATTTTATTTGTTTGTAATATACATGCTAGTTGGATGTGCTCATGTTAAACACGGCTCATTTGTCTGTAAAAAGGAACTGACCTAAACCATGAATTTTAATCAGACCTTGCATTAAGCATGAAAAGCAATACTCTCCACTATAGCTTGAGAAGCCTCTACAGAGGTCCATTGTGCACAAGGGTGTTTTCATGCGTTAAGTTGAATGGCGGTATGAAATCAATGGGTAAGCAGCACATAAGGCATTCGTAGTGGTTTTGTCAGATCAGAGTCGTCACTTTCAGAGACACTGGGCCACTTATCTTTTACACATCATAAAACCAGCTGCAGTGAATAGAGCCCATTCAGCACTCAGTACTTCATCCAACACAATGAGACTTTGTAAGAAGAGAGCTGTAAATTGGGAGTTCTAGAGATGCCTTTCGAGCACCGTTGCCACTGCAAAATAAGGCTTTTAGTAATGACAGATTTTTTCTTTTTTTTCTTTTAGGCATCACAGGTAGCCTCTGTTTCTTTTTTCGTCTTGCATTACAAAATTAAAATCTCCGCTCAGTGTGAAATCAAAACAAAAGACAGACGTTGTAGGTGAAGGATGTGACACTCTTCCAAATTTATGACTTTCATAAATGATTGTGTCTGTTACTTTATTTTTTTCATTTTGAGATTCATCTTTTCACACTGAGAACAAATGAGGGACTCATATGCAATTATTACAGAAGGTTAAAATGCTCGCTGATGCTTCAGAAGGAAAAACGATGCATTAAGAGCCAGGGGGTGATAACTTTTGAACAGAATGGAGATGTGTACATTTTTCTTACTTTGCTTAAATGTCTTTTTTTTTTTCATTTAGTACTGCCCTTCAGAGGCTCTAGAAGACAGTTACATGTTTCCCAGAAGACAACAAAGTAAAATTTGCCCTAATCTTCATATTCCAAAAGTTTTCACACCCCAGTTCTTACTGCGTTGTTTTTCCATCTGGCGCATCAGTGAGCGTTTGAACCTTCTGTAATAGTTGCATATGAGTCCCTCAGTTGTCCTCAGTGTGAAAAGATGGATCTCAAAATGACAGAGTCATTGTTGAAAAGGGTTCAAATACACAAAAATGCTGAAAAACCAAATAATTTGTGGGACCTGGAGGAATTTTCTGAAGAACAGTGGGCAGTTTAACTGTTCAGGACAAAAAGGAACTTATGAACAACTATCACGAAACAAAAAACAAAACAAAAACAGCTCTGGATCATTCAGGTATTAAGAATCATACACAGTATTAAGAATCAAGTGTATGTAATTTTTTTGAAAAGGGTCATTTTTATAAATTCAGCTATTATGTTCTATTGTGAACTATATGTAAATGTCTTTTATATGAAATATCATATTCTATCTATCTATCTATCTATCTATCTGTCCTTCTGTCTGTCTGTCTTACTAACTTGTATCAGCTACTTTTATATTGCTTTTTTTTAGAGCTTGACAGCTTGTGGATATATGGGGAAAATCCATGAAGAAGTGATTCAGATTTCTCTTTGTGTTCAGCAATGTTCAGCTATATTTGAAGCATATGAGACTGAGTAAATAATGAAATAACTTTTATTTTTACGTGCACTATCGCTTTAAGATTTATAAGGGGTGCCTATTTACTGGTCTATATTTAGCCTAATCAGTGGTGAAAGAGACAGGAAAGACAAAGACAGGAAGACGCTAAGAAAAAAACGTGAATCTGAGGGAGAGAGAGAGCAGACAGAGGGGCCGTTAGGTGGCTGATATCAGGTACCTGGCTTCTCCCTTTTCTCAGCAGTATCAATCTGTTAGGGCAGCTTGGGGGGATCAGCTGGCTCTCTGCATCGTCTGCACGGCGAGACCGTCTTAATACACGCTGGGCTGGGACATAACTTATCATAGTGATGTTAGAAGTCAAGATAAGGGTCCTCCAAACAACTGTGTCTTACTGATAAGCCAGCCAATCCATTTAAAGGAAATTTCAATCATTCCACAGATGCATGCAGAGCAACAGACATGCTGGGTTTAAGGAATTAGACCCATGCAAAAAAAACTGTAATCCACGTGTCTGGTTTTTAATAAATGACTACTTAATGCGCGTTTGCCTCAGATTAACAAGGTGCGCAAGATGTATACAATTTCCCTTTGAAAAGCCGCAGCGATTGAGCCAGACGCTACAGGACGAACGTCAGAGACTTGGCGCAGACGGCGAGAAGCCCGTGATCTTTTGACAGCGTTCTCTACCTGATGACATTCTCCAGAGGGATATCCGTACTCCCAGACCATCTGTGGATGCAGTAAGTGAAACCACCTAAGGCTCTGTATTAGCATTGCAGCGTTCCTCTCTCCTGTCTCTTCCCGAGACACGTCTTCCACACTCGCATTCATCACCATTCGCTGGCTTGTCCAGGCTTACATGCCCTGGGCATACAAAAGCCTGCTGTCACCTTCCTTCCAGCTCAAGCACCTCTACCTATTCAAATAAGGAAAAAAATAAATAAACAGATAAATAAACCGTTTATTCCCTGAAGGGATGAATGCAATGTTTGATGCACTTCAAAAGACTTCCACTGATGTGCATTCAGAGGAGTTAATCAAAACGAATTATCCATGTGATAAACAGCCATGTGCTTTGGAACACAATCAACCAATAAGACCGCACCAGCGTGGATTGAATTTATCAGCCGCCACAGTTCTGTTCCTTAAATTTGTCATTGATTGAGACTGCCTTTTTCTAAACAATGCAAATAATGCACTGAATATGTATGAACATAGAAGCGTAAAATACGGCGTGTTCGAAAAACAAGGAATTTGCAGACGTGCTCAATCGCTCGTGTCCACAAATGGTTTATTTCTGATGCTGTCTTAAACTTTAAGCTTTCTGTCTTTTAACATTTTAAATCAAAATGACTTTCAATACACACAAGGGGGTTGGAGAAAAAATCTAAATAAATAAATCAAAGAGCGTTCACTCCCTCTCCTCCGCTCAGTACAGTATGTATTGGCAGTGACAGGGGGTCATACAATATTCCAGCTTTAAATCTGCTGACATAAGAGCGGCATAAATCAAAGACATTATTGCACCTTAGTGCCCAAGGCTCCGAGGCATTTCTCATTCTCAAGGCCAGACAGAGCCAGAAGACCATTTGCACATTCAAAGCTGATGAGAGTGGACAGAACAAAAGACCGGCCTTTTTAATAAGGAAACAAATAGGATTTTTATCAGCTCTGGGTGTCAGAAGAACTGAGTTTGTGGATAAAAATGGCGCTTGTCTGGCAGAATAACAACCTCGGAGTCCTCGCAGTGACACTGGCTTGAGAGAGTAATGTATACGCTATTGCAAAAATATTCTTGACTCCTCTGACAATTTCCATCTCTGTCTTATGGCGGATAGGAATTTCATCATTTGATTTATGATAAATTATTCTTTGATTTGAAGCTTAGTGAAGCTTCATCCTGTCAATTTATTTTCCTTTTCTCTTTTTTTTTTTGTATCCATTTGGTAACGTTTCAATTGAAGTGCCAGGTATGAATATGAATCTCTCTCGCTCTCTTTTTTTTTATGAAGTTGTTACTGATTTACAGCAGCAGAATATAAAACACGCAGCCTAATTTGTAGTATTTTCACTTCGTCTTTTCAGACAGCGCCCGTTTTCACATTTTCCAGCTATTGATTCTGTATTTTTCAGCATTTACTCTCATACCTCATTATAAAGCAGTGCACTCATACCAAAAGGTCCCCGCGGAGGGGGAAACTTACTTGTTTGAGACACTGGGCAGCTGAAAATGTATATATTTGGTCATCAGATGTTCGGAACAGGAAAAAGTGCATAAAAAGCCAAGGTCGTAAACAATGTGTTTCCTTTCCCCAGGTGACAATTATTTCATTTTTGCCTCATCCGTTCAACCGTTTCCGTAAATGCCATCATAGCTAACTTTATAGGAAAAAAATCTGCAGTGTGACTTTAATCTTAATACCATCGTATCTGCAATCTGTTACCTTAATGATAATGCCAGCATCGTTTGAACTGGTTTTACTGATTATTAATAGATCTCTGGATGCAAGTGAAAGGTAATCTGCAGGATAAATAAAAATAAACTGCAAGCTTATATAATTTAAAAGGATATAACTGCTTAAGAAAACAAACAAACAAACAAAAAAACAAGAACAATACAACCTGTTCTCTGTTACGTGAACTAAAAGCATATGTAGGTGCCGAAATGTGCGAAAAGGGGTGGACGCCATTATCCCTCCGACCTATATGTAACAACATAACAGGTCTGAGTAATTGCCCAGTCTTTTTCCTCACCAACTTTATTCTTAGGAGTGAATTTCATTATCTCCAAAGCACGACTTCATGTGGGGAATCGGCGTGTAACCAACTGTGACTGCTGTGTGCCTGGCACCCCCGTGAAGGCCCATCAGATAACTCCAAATACAGTTTCTTTCTTGGCCCGATAAGAGCATGAGCACACAGCTATGAAATAAACGGCTGGCCATGGGCCGACTGGGAGCCGGGCTTGGGGGGACTGCAGAGGAGATGCTGCAGGTCACGATTGAGATCAGGACAGGACGAGGGAGAAATTGCTGATGATTTAAGATAATGCTGCACTGATGGGAGCAGAAACGGCCGTAGTCATCGCTCTCTCTGCTGATGCTGGGTGGGGGGAGACCATATAGGATCGAACACAGCTTCCACGTGGCGGGTAGAACAGAACCGGCGAGGTGAGTTTCCGGGGGTTTACTACAGTGTAAACGCTGGGTTTGCTCTCTATCTTTTGGCATGTAATTGAGTTTTACTGATGGCCTTCCAGATCCCGGTCATGATTAAAAAAAACAGTTTCTCCTGGCTTCAAATTAGATCGGGAACATGACAGAAGTGCGTGCGGCGTATTTTCATAAGACATTACTTTCAGGCTGCGAGTCTAATCATCAAGTGGGTACAGCAAATGGAGTGTAAATATATTCATGGGCATGCATGCGAGCATGTGTATCTTCAGCCAGTTATGGGTGTCTCTTTCATTTATTAAACCTACTAGAAAACAAACGCAGCAAACAGAGAAAGGATGTTTTCTACACTCATGCTTTACCTATACTATAACAAAATACCTATACTGTATTCATAATCATGGATCACTGACCTACATCAATGTCCACAATACAGAAAAGGGGAAAAATCTATTTAATGTCTTTAATAATGTCATGTGGTATAACCCTCAGTTAAAAGATAATAACATATAGGACCTACGTATGTATGTACTGTACACATCTTAATTATTTTCAAGGTGAAAGTGTAGTTTCTTGTTACAAATATCATGAACCATTAATCCATAAACATCTACATGACTACGTGCCATTTTACAAATTGAAATAACATTGTTTTGTCATATAACAGTGCAATTACCTGATATTTTAAGACTCCACACAGGACCAGTGGGTTGGAAAATAGATGGTTGTTTTCCATGTTGGTTAATCTACATGATTTGGCAGGCAAAGTTTGTTGAATGTTAATAAGCAGAGAAGCTTCTCTCTTTTTTTTCACTCTAAGAAATTTGAAAACTATTTCAGTCTTTTAGAGGATTAGTTCACTCTTGAATATAAATTTCCTGATATTTTACTCACCCCCATGTCATCCAAGATATTCATGTCTTTCTTTGTTCAGTCGAAAAGAAATTAAGGTTTTTAAGGAAAACATTCCGGGATTTTTCTCCATATAGTGGACTTCAATGGGGATTAGCAGGTTGAAGGTCCAAATTGCAGTTTTAAAGGGCTCTACATGATCCCAGCTGAGGAATAAGGGTGTTATGTACTGAAACAATCGTTCATTTTCTAAAAAGAATAAAAATTGATATACTTTTTAACCACAAATGCTCGTCTTGCACGAGCTCGACTTCATGCATTACGTAATCACGTTGGAAAGGTCACGCATGTTTAGTTCTTCGTCTGTGTACTTTGGTTCAAAAAGGTCGGGAGGGGCAAAAAAACTCATATTTTCTCCTCCAACTTCAAAATCATCCGACAGTTTTGTTTTACCTTTTTGTAACGGACGTTTGACTTTCTTTGCACATTCGCTTTGTAAACTTTGGGTCGGTACTTCCACCTGCGTCACCTTCCAACAGGACTACATAATGCATGAAGTCGTGAATGCAGAGCTAGTGCAAGATGGGAATTTGTGGTTAAAAAGTATATACGAAGAGTTCAGATGCAAAACCAGCTAAAAGCAATCTCGGTCAAAAATGAGATAATGATACTGTTTGAATGCTCTTGACACATTATACGTCCATCAAATAATTTTTCTTCAAACTCGCTGAAATACCAGCCTCAACCCAATCAGAAGTACCGGTACTTACATAGAAACCTTTACATCTGAGCCTGATAAAAATGCATTTTTTAAAGAAAGACGTCAGATGGCTTTAGCTGGTTTTGCATCTGAACTCTTCATACATTTTTATGTTTTTTTTTTAGAAAATGGCAGATCGTGTTGCCAGATAAGACCCTTATTCCTCTACTGGGATCAAGTAGAGACCTTTGAAGCTGCATTGAAACTGCAGTTTGGACCTTCAACTCATTGATCCCCGTTGCAGTCCACCATATGAATAAAAATCCTGAAATGTTTTCCTCAAAAACCTTAATTTCTTTCTGACTGGAAAAAGAAAGACACGAACATCCTGAATGACATGGAGGTAAGTAAAATATCAGGAAATTTGTCCCTCCAAATGTCCACATTTTTATTTAGAAATGAGAAACATGATCATATAGTTGTGTTAAAGTCACTGTATGTGTGAATTGCATATTTAACTGTATATTTAATAAACCTATGTCCAAATGAAAAAGTGAACCCCATATGACTTCATGTAGAGCTAGATCAATGTTAATGATTGGCCAAAGGCCATCTATTTAAAGATCGCCCTCTCTTCTGTAGACCAAAGCCACAAGTGGGAAGAATCAAATCCATCAAAGTCCTTAGGGGGCACCTTCACATGACAGCCTCGAAATGATGGCGCCTCAGAGATCTCAGCCCTCGCAGGTGTGCCTCAGCAAAGACAAGGGGCGAGTATGATGGAAAGGCAGTAAAAGCGATTTCACTTGCATTTCTCAGAGGTGAGTTTTGTGCACGGTACCAGTAAGTTCCAGTTTAGGTAAAGTAGAAGCAGCTTGGTGGACGTGTGTGTCAGCAAGCTGAAAGGCCTGATGTATGACAGGCCATCTGGATTCCATGATGTACACCACGCCTGAAAGGGTGATAAGGATTGGCGCGGGCCTCCACTCCCTCAGACAGCTCTCCCAGACGCCATATTTCAAAGAAACACCACTGTCTGCTGTGATTTATGCCTTATTATGAAGCTGTCGCTCATCGCTAGTGCAGAACTCATTAGGGACCTTTATTTTTATACAAGCATTCCGCCATTTAAATTGAATCTGCGTACAGGGAAGATGGTTTCTATGGCAGAGAACCACAGTGGACCGTAGACTAATTTAACATTCACATGTAAATGAATTTCATATTTTCACTTTTTCAATTTGCCCTCTCCTGTGAAGCTTGCAATAGTTAAAGATGGAGTAAACATCCAAAACGGAATTAAACCTGGAGGTGCGGAGCAGTGTAGAAAAATGTATGCGAAGCCAGTGTTTGCATTAATACTCCCAAGTGAGTGCCAAAATTAACCACTCTGGATAAATTGGTGAATTTCCAAGCAATTCGATAAACCAATTGAGATTGGCCGACTGGCATTGAATGCTCCGTCTGTCAGGTTAAGAATATGTTTAACTGGAAATGTTAAGCCTCATGTCATTGTGTCAAATAATGTGTAAGTGAAGTTAGATGGACATAGTGAGTCACTTTCCCTAAAGGTATAGTTCTCCCAAAAATAAAATGATGAAAATGAGTTTGTCTCATTTTGTTCCAGACTTATGCACCTTGATTTTCTGTGTGGAAGTAAGTTGTTTTCTGTGAATGTGCAAGATGTCCGTCCGGTTCATTAGCTGCTGTAGAGAAATAGCAAGAAGAATAACAAAGTGCAGTAAACAGAACCATTGTGTTTGTAATTAAGATAATACATTAAAATAATATGGTAAGACACAGCAGTTTGCTATATCAAGCAGAAAAATTAGTTGTACAGCTAAAAATAGCTGAAAGCTATGGAACCTTGTTTCTGCCACTGAATAAAAAAAAAAAAAGGTTATTGCGACTTTTCATCTCACAATTCTGATTTTTTTTTTTTTTTTTTTACCTGCGAGTTATAAAGTCAGAATTGTGTGATATAAAATCACAGTTGCGAGTTCTAAAGTCAGTTGTAAGATATATATAAAATTCTTTTTTTTTCAAATTCAAGTTTATACTTTGCAGTTCTGATTTTTTTCTCTAAGTTGCGTGATATAAAAATTGGTTAGAAAGTCAGAATTGCGAGATAAACTTGCAATTCTCTTTTTTTCTCACAATTGCAAGTTTATATCTCGCAATTCTGACTGTTTTCTCAGAATTGCGAGATATAAACTTGTATATAGCGAGTATAGCAAGAATATTATTACAATTGTGACTAATAAAGTCAGTATTGACAATATTGAGATATAAACGCTCAATTCTGAGAAAAAAAGTCAATTGCGAGATATGAACTCGCAGTTCTGAGAAAAAGTCAGAATTGTGAGTTTATATAAGGCAATTCTGAGAAAGAAACGTCAGATTTGCGAGTTTATATCTCACAGTTCTGAGAAAAAAGTCAGATTTGCGAGATGTAAATTCGTGATTACAAGAAAAAATTGTGCTTTTTTTCATGCAGTTACAATGAATCAAACAAGACCGGATCAGATTTGAGAACTGGCAATTGGTTCAGTGGGGGAAAAAAAGAACTTACAATTCGTACTTTAATTTAATTTATCTAATTTAATTTATTTCAGACCTTATTCACCTTTCAGAAATTTGTGTTTTTCTTTCTTTCTTTCTTTCTTTCTTTATTTAAAGTACACTTTTTATTTTTAAACACAGCCATTCATACAGGTTTGACATGAGAAAGAGTAAATTGTCTTTTTTTTTGGAGGGGTGATCTATTCCTTTAAATATAAATATAGTTTTTTTTTTCTTGTGCAGTACTTTGCTAGAAAATTGTACATGCTACTCAGAGAAAATTCAATTATCCTTTAACCTTATCGACATTCTACTGATGAAATAACCATAACAGAGTTGGCAGTTGAATAACAACATCTATATATGTGTGATGTGAAGTGAACGTGTGATGTTATCATCTAGTTATAGATGCCGGTTTAAGGTTACAGCTGCAACAGAACTGTCCTTGATCACTGAGTTGCTTCTAAAGATGATCTACAAATAAGCAGTACCAACAGAATCAGATAAAGAACTTTTCAAATTCCGTCTAAACAGTATTCCATTTACACCAGATCTCCTTTCCTATTTAGAGAAATGTTGTTTATTTGACAATGTCACATCCTTATCTTTTATCAGTTAACGTCAGATGGCCGAACTATCCAATTAGCGGGACTATTGGCTTTGACATGGAAAATTCCCCTTTGCTTAAGGTTAAAACAACACCAGCTAATGGAACCTACATTAGAAACATATGCTGCCGAGAGTTTCTAATCCCCGCTATGTCCAGCGGATTTAGCGGCGCTTGCGAGCAATTAACAATTTCAGAGATGTTAAGACAGTATATGTGCCACATTTACTCAATGGACAGTTTCACACTTTTGGGAGCTTTATTTCTGAGCCACATGCTCGCCAGGAACAAGTAAGAAACACTCATTTGGGCGGATTAGCATGTTTTTAGACTTAATCCACTCTCCCATGTGCAATGCGGTTTTATGGCAGCAATCGCACGTCAGGCGTATATGGTGCCGTGTGTAAGGTCGGATGCTTTAGCATGACGCTAGCACGCCAGGAGGATTAGGCTATCTGACAAGGTGCTGTGTAATTATACTAGAGTCGCTGAGTGATTATTTAAAGGAAAGAGAAAAATATCAACAGTCAGGACGTGGCTGAAATGGCAGTGAAGGGGAAACGGCTTAACGGCGGGTCTCAGAGGGGGTCAGGGAGGATTTTAATCCCTGCAGTGGATGAAAACATAATTTTTTAAAAAGGGTTTTAATCAGAAGCAAAACAATACACCACTTTTCTGGTGTCTGATATTTCAGCCGGCACTTATTACGTCACTGTCAACGTTGAAATGTTTTGTGGTCGCAGGAAATGGAAATTTTCTCAAGGTCACGTTTCAGCAGCGCTGTGTGGTCTGCGCCTCAATGGCTTCATGTGGAAGGTGGAGCTCTTTTCTAAACATTTGTGAAGCCGAATATAGAAAAGAAAATGAGACTATTTCAAAGCTTGTCTGAATGTGGGTCATATAACCTCAATGGTGCTCTTTTAAATTGCTACAGGTGGACTCATAAATTCATTTCTTTCTCACAGCTTTCTTCTCCACAGTCCGAGTGTTGATGTATCTAAATCTCCTCCCACTTTCACCCTGAGGATTTCTATTGTTCCTACTAGACCTTGGCAGCTTTATGGTTTCTCTGAATAGACTGTACATGTCTATTTTTTTCTTGTTTTTCTAAACACATTAAGGTCAGTGTGGAAATTATACAATAACTTTCACATGGTCAATTACAGTGTCTCTAAGGAGTAATTCTTGGGGTTTAATCTGTTTATGTTTCTCATGCAAACCATACTGCCTTTTTTAGTTTTTAACTGTTGTTTGTGATATATGTGTACTGTTGAGATCTTTGAGGTCAGTTTTTTTTTTTTTTCTATTTTCTTTTCTTTTTTTGTAAGAAATTGCATTCAGCATTAAAGGGATAGTCCACCCAAAAATGAAAATTCTTGAAAAATGAAACGTTGTTCCAAACCCATGAGACCTTTGTTTATCTTCGGAACACAAATTAAAATATTTTTTATTCCATGTGACATCAGTGGTTCAACCGTAATGTTATAAAGCTACAAGAATACTTGTGTACAAAGAAAACAAAAAATAACTTTTTTTCAACAATTTCAATCTACGCCAGAGTACCAGGACACATTGCTGACACAGGAGCTGGTGTTCTGACGTAAACGCCCATCTCTCTTAGTTCATCGTCTGTATATTGTGGTAAGGCTGGACAAAAAACTGCACATGGCTTGTGTTTTCGGCAAAATCCTGTGTTAAACATTAAAGAACTCCACTTCCAGAACAACAATTTACAAATAATTTACTTACCCCTTGTCATCCAAGATGTTCATGTCTTTCTGTCTTCAGTTGTGAAGAAATTATGTTTTTTGAGGAGAGCATTTTAGGATTTTTCTCCATATAATGGACTTCATTGGTGCCCCGATTTTGAACTTCCAAAATGTAGCTGAAATGCAGCTTCAAAGGGCTCTAAATGATCCCAGCCGAGAAAGAAGGGTCTTATCTAGTGAAACGATCTGTCATTTTTTTAAGAAAATAAAAAATTTGTATACTTTTTAAGCACAAAAGCTTGTGTAGCACAGGCTCTGGGATGCGCGTTCACGACGCTACGTACTATTGAATCACATCGAAAGGTCACACGGAACGTAGGCGGAACTACAGACCCAGTGTTTACAAAGCGAACGCGCAAAGACTAAGGACGTGCAAGTAAGTCAAACGCTGTTTACAAACAAAAAGGTATAACGATGTCGGACGATTCTGAAGTTGTAGGAGAAATTGAGATGGGAGTTTTTCGCCATTCTCTACGTTTTTGAGCCAGAGTACACAGACAATGAACTTAGGCGTGATTCGTAGCATCGTGAACGTGCATCCCAGAGCCTGTGCTACACAAGCTTTTGTGCTTAAAAAGCATACAAATTTTTATATTTCAAAAAATGACGATCGTTTCGC
>JAHKKF010535358.1:0-12574 GCA_019740295.1 Labeo calbasu | reverse complement strand
CTTTAAATGGCCAAGACCCACCCAAGAAGCAATTTGACTGACAGGTAAAGCAACCAATCACGTTTCATTTTGTGGCGTCTCCCGGAAATCCTGTAACCATTTTTACACAGACGATGAACTTGTGGTGATTCAAAGACGTGATTCGTAGTAGTGATGGGAAGTTCAGATTATTTTTAGTTATTTTAGATATTTTACCAACTAGGACCTTTGAGTCTCGTTCAGCAAAATGAAATATTTTTTTGAGTCATTTAGTTCATTTTAGCAAAATCAGCATCACGTGACAGCCCCATTAGATGAACGAATGACTCAAAAAACCAGACTCGAAACATCCTAATAGGATGTTGCGAATGTACGACTGAACGAATCACTCCCCGAGACGACTCGTTCTTCCCGAGTCACATTAAAGATTCGTTCAAAATGAATGAATCGTTCAAAATGAATGAATCGTTCAAGAACGACCCGTGGACGCGCATCCCAGAGTCTGTGCTACATGAGCCTTTGTGCTTAAAAAGGACACAAATTTTTATTTTTCGAAAACAATGACCGATCGTTTCGCTAGATAAGACCCTTCTGGGATCGTTTAGAGTCCTTTGAAGCTGCATTTAAACTGCATTTAGAAAGTTCAAATTCGGGGCACCAATGAAGTCCATTATATGCAGAAAAATCCTGAAATTTTTTCCTCAAAAGCCATAATGTCTTTACGACTGAAGACAGAAAGACAGGAAAATCTTAAATGACAAGGGGGTGAGTAAATTATTTGTTGTTCTGGAAGTGGAGTTCTTCTTTAAAAGAACAGTGTTGAAATATTTTATGCATCCTATATAAAATAACTGAAGAAGATACTTTGCATGTTTGTGAAAGTTACAGTAGTCAACATTTGAAGTGGACCAGACAAGTTAAAAGTTCTATTAAGACAAGAATGCGTATTGTTTTGGTTTTAGGACAACTTTGATGAATGGTTTTGATCCACTTGAAATGTTGTTTGCCTCATACGTGAGCTGGGTGCATTTTAAAGGCCTCAAGGCCAAACTGACTGACTGTGTAGGCCTCATGGCCTACGCGACTACGCTTATGAATACGGCAGGAATGTAGGTATGAAGTATCGGAGGTGGGAGACGCCACAGGATGAGATAGTGTGGAAACAGATAATGTGTGTAAAACTTAATAAAATCCTGTCAGCTCATTAAAATCCTAAAATGTATGTGCCTTACAACCTTGAGCACCGAAAAGTGGAAGATAAGAAAAGTTCTTTTGAAAAACAGATCAGCAGGTGGTTTTCTACAATGAAAGAAAGCATTATGAAAACTCAAACAATTGTGGAAAAGTACTGGGGATGATGTATTAAGTGATCTGTATGCTCATTAGACAGTGACTGATAACAAAATTGTATCAAGATAGTATCCTGGACAAAGACAAATTCAGATGTTCTGCACGCATCTCGCCTTTGTTGTCTACTTGCAATAAAGTCTAATTTTAACTTCTGGAACTCTGACACCTGAGCATTATTTGGCAAAACTAAAAAAAAAAAATATCTGTCATTATTTACTCAGCCTCATGTCATTCCAAGTAAGACCTTCGTTCTTCTTTAGAACACAAATTAAGGTATTTTGGATGAAATCTGAGAGCTTTCTGACCCTGCATAGACAGCAGTGCAAGGCCCAGAAAGGTAGTGAGGACATCAGTTGCGTTGCTGTCTATAGAGGGTCAGAAACCTCTTGGATTTCATCAAAAAATATCTTCTGAAGATGAACAAAGGTTTCACGGGGTTTGGAATGACATGAGGGTGAGTAATAATGACAGAATTTTTGGGTGAACCATCCCTTTCATAATTTTAAAACATTTTTTTTTTTCACTGATAATCACGCAAAATTAACATTTGTTGTTTGCATGATGAAAACCTGTTCTATGTATGTTTTTAAGGCAAAATTGTCCAATATTTGGACGCATGCAAAACCCTCAAAAACTTTGTCAGTATGCGATGCACGTAGTAATCCGCACCTGGAAAATGACTTTAATGCCCTCGTAGAAGAAGCAGTCGACCAGCAGCACCGCGCTGTCAAACGGCATGACAGACAGGAAGAGTGTGAGAAACCAAGACAGAGAGATGGTGGAGATGACGCCCAGATCCTGCATGTGCTCGTACAACAGCGGCAAACACTCACGGGTGAGCTCCTCAAACACACCCTGATCCACCAGCGCTCCTGTTACAGATCAGAAAATAATAGTGAGCACAAACTCACATGTGACTAGTTACGACATTCATCATGTGTTTATATTTGCCTGACTGACCTACAACTCTAGTGTTGTAATAGTCAGGCAGCATCCGTTCACACAGCGCCACAAGCAGCCAGAACGCCTCCTCTTCAGTACAATACAACAACAACACGGACGTAACGATGTTCATCGCCTGGAGAGAGAGATGAAGCAGAATGATGTTAAGCAGCCGCTCTACCAATTTTCCACAGACAGACACTGTGCCAGAGCCCTGCTCAGCATCAGGGTGGTGTGTTTGTGTGTGTTTGTGCACCTGGCAGTATCCGATGCTGGGGTTTCTGTAAGCGTAGGCCGTCAGCACACGTCTCAGAGCAGCGATGCCCATCTCGTTCTGAAAGGCGTGATGTTCAGGCATGGAGCGGTGCAGGTCTCTCTCGATCTCCTCTGTCGCTAGAGTACATTTACCCATTGCCTGCTCAACCAAACTGGCGTAGTACCCTGGGTGTGTGGCCATCTCATTTTGAGCACCTGAAAAATGGGAAAAACAACAGGTTTTTAATGTCATGTGAGCAGCTCCATGACAACAGCAGACAGTCTGTTTTTCTCTGACAGCGTGAGAGATCTCACACTGATGTGTAAACGTGACAGTCACACACATGCAGCATAAGTCAACTCACACAAACACACACACACAGACACACACGCATGTGTGGACAAGCTAATACTCATGTTAACTCTACAAATTCTGCAAATGTTCTTTATGCACTGCATACCCAAATTATGTACTGCTTTTGCCAAAACGTGCAAAACATAAATAGTGCACATAAAGCAAAATACTGCATCCCCTAATGCAATGTGCTCAACTTGACCTGCCAGTTTTTTAATGGTGACTTGCTAAGGTGCTGCAGATGAAAATATTGCTCTGGCTAACTATTGGCTATTTCTGACACACAGCATCAAACGGAAACATTAATGTTTAATTTTTTACATGATCCCTTCCAAATGAATAAATACACTTACAATGTGACAAATGAACCTAAACAAACTCAATTTTTTTTCTTTTTTTTGACAAATTGGATTAACAATGCAAAACTACCATACTTTATTAAAAAAAAAAAAAGGATTATTGATAGCTAAAAAAAAAACTAAAACACTTAAAACTATTTTTTCTTTTCATTAATCAAAACAAAGATTAAATCAAATAAAACAAAAATAAAGCAGTTAAACATATTTACAAATATTAAATATTTGAAAATATTTTTAAAATATTTGAAAATATTTTAAAGAAATATTGCTAAATAACTGAAATAAAATAAGTTTAAGTTGAAATTACTAAAACTGAAAAATAACACAAAAAAAGTTGTTCATTGAAATAACTTTAAAACAGAAATATTTTAAAAAACAAAAGCAAATAAAAATAATCTAACAAAATTACTCAAATGTAAACTAAAATACAAAATAAGTAAACATAAAAGCTGCATGTATGACTGTGATCTGACAAAAAAAAAAATGAGTGAGCGGCACCCCCTGGTGTTTGAAGGAGTCATTACCTGAGAACAGCAGCCACAGTTCTCCTCTCAAACTTTCTGGTATCCCATTCAGAACCAGCTCTCTGGTCTTAGATGTGCGGTACATACAAACTCCACGGCCAAACTCAAAGAAATGGATGTTCCATGATTCCTCTTTCATCTTCTCTCTCGTCTAGAGGAGGAGAAAAAGTAAGTTCACAACAAAACCAAGAACACACCCAACAACTGATGCCTTACACAGCAGTGATAGTTTGAATTTCTGTCCCTTCAAAAGTTTCGAACAGTGTTATTTTAATATCATAGATGTGTCATTTTAGCTTTGTTATTTCTGTCTGTTTTCACTTCAATTTTAGTTAAAGTTTCGCAACTTTTTAAAAATGTTATCATTATTTTTGGAAATAAATTTTATTTCCATTTTTATTATTTTATTACTATTTCCAAAATGTGTCTATAACGTATTTACAGATTTTTATTTACTATTTTTTTTAAACTGAGAAATGCTGCCTTGGCAACTAGTCGAAATAAAACAAGTTTGTTTTTTATATTTTATTCAGTTTCTGTTAAAAGTAATATTAAGTAACAAAAATGTCCCTGGTTTGTGTCAGTAAATTTCTGTTCGTTTGCTTGTTTAAAGAAATATGTACTTTTATTTATAAGAACACATTAAATTCTCACCACTTTGGGCCCCAGCTCCTCCGGGACATCTTGCTGGTAGATTTGCAGTAGGCCCTTCTTGGCAGTGGGCAGACTGGGGCTGTAGTGTTGGTTTTGGGGCATCTCTCCAAACCCCAGGACAGGCGGGGACGGGGGCAGAGAGGGTGGCGTACTTGGACTGGGATTCTCCTGGAAGCAAACACAAACGTGTAAACAAGTTACACTTCAATAGGACAAAAGTCTGCAAGCATGAAAAAGTAAATACTCTAGTCAACCAGTTTAAGGTCAGTAAGACTTTTGAACTAAATAAATACTTCTATTCAGCAATGACGTATTTACTTAATCAAAAGTGATATAACGTTACGAATGAGTTATATTTCAGATAAATGCRTTTATTTTTAACTTTKTGTTTATCAAAGAATCCTGAAAAATAAAATCTAAAACAGTTTCCACAAAAATATGAAGCAGCACAACTGTTTACAACATTGATTATAATAAATGTTTCTTGAACAGTATTTCTGAAGGATCATGTGACACTGAAGACTGGAGTAATGAAGCTGGAAATTCATCTATGATCACAGGAATAAATTACACTTTAAAATATATTCACATAGAAAACTATTATTAAGTTGACTTGAGAAAGTATCTACTATTTAAGATTATTATTATTCTTCTTCTGAGCCAGATTTCGGTATCAATCTCCTCCTAGAGCTTTCAAGCTAGAACCACCAAACTCGGTGAGCTATATCGTTTTAGACTGATCCGGCTTACAGTTTTCATAAACCAGACTATCAAAACCACAAAAAAATCCCATAGACTTACACTGCCGGAAGGTTTAAATGAGCAACACTATTCAAACTCCAACTGACAAAATTCAAATCTAAACTCCCAGAATCCCTTGAGCCTCAATTAAGCTTCCCTTCTATGTACTATTTCTAATCAATTTAGACTTATTTAAACTTTCACTCTAATATTTCTAATCTATCTAGCTATCTAAATTATGTTAACAACATGCTAGTAACATGCTAATCATGCTACAAACATACTAGTTACTTGTTAATCATGCTAACATGCTAGTAACTTGCTAATCATGATAGAAACATGCTAACAACATGCTAGTAGCATGCTAATCATGCTAAAACCTACTAGTAACTTGCAAATCATGTTAACAACATGCTAGTAACATGCTAATAATGCTAAACATGCTAACAAAATTCTATTAACATGCTAGTCATGCTAACAGCATGGTAATAACTTGCTCATAATGCTAAGAACTTGCTAAGAACTTGGTAATCATGCTAGCAACATGTTAGTAACATGCTAATCATGTTAGAAACAGGCTAGTAACACGGCAATCATGATAGAAAAATGTTAGTAACTTGGTAATCATGCTAGCAACATGTTAGTTACATGCCAATCATACTAGAAATATGCTAAGAACATGCTAGTAACATGCTAATAATGTTAACAAAACACTAGTAATTTGCATGTTAGAAACATGCTAACATGCTAGTAATATGCTAATCGTGATAGAAACATGCTAACAACATGCTAGTAGCATGCTAATCATGCTAAAACCTACTAGTAACTTGCAAATCATGCTAACAACATGCTAGTAACATGCTAATAATGCTAAACATGCTAACAAAATTCTATTAACATGCTAGTCATGCTAACAGCATGGTAATAACTTGCTAATCATGCTAAGAACTTGCTAATAACTTGCTAATCATGCTAGCAACATGTTAGTAACATGCTAATCATGTTAGAAACAGGCCAGTAACACGGTAATCATGATAGAAAAATGTTAGTAACTTGGTAATCATGCTAGCAACATGTTAGTTACATGCCTATCATACTAGAAACATGCTAAGAACATGCTAATCATGTTAACAAAACACTAGTAATTTGCATGTTAGAAACATGCTAGCAACATGCTAGTAACAATGTTAGAAACATGCTAGCAACATGTTAATCATGCTGGCAACATGTTAGTAACTTGCTAATCATGCTAGCAGTATGCTAGTAACATGCTAATCATGCTAGCAACATGCCAATCATGTTAACAACATGCTAGTAATGTTAATCATGCTAGAAACATGTTAACAACAAGCTAGTAACATGCTAGTAACTTGCTAATCATGCTAACAACATTCTAGTAACTTACAAATTATGTTAACAACATGCTAATCATGCTAACAACATTGTTATCAGCCTATAAAAATACAAGCAAGGAGCTAATCATGCTAAAACATGTTAACAACATGTTAAATCATGTAAGCAATGTGTTAAATCATGCTAGCTGCTTTCATACTTTTACAACAGCTTCAAACCTTCAGGCTAGGCTTTCTCAAGCCAACTTAAAGTTTGTTCTCACACTTTACTCATCAACTAATATTTCACAATATTACTGTTTTTACTGTATTTTCGCTCAAATCTGTATTTTTGCCTGCTTTCAAAAATCGTACCAAACCCCAAAGTTTTGATCCGTAGTGTATAATAAATAAAATACTCTACTATTCTAATAAATTCTGACTCACAGATTGAGTGTTTAGGCCACATGGCCTGTCAGGCGTGCGCTGCAGGAAGTCAGAGATGCGCTGTACCAGGAAGTCACGGTCTTTGAGGTTGGCAAACAGGAAGGTCATCTTGTTTTTAGTGCTGATCGACAGTGGACTCGGCAAAACACTACTGCTGTCTGCTTTTTCCACTATAGTCACCTGCAGAGAGAGAACGAGAGAGGAAGTGTGTGTCAAGCTGTAACTTTATGTGTGTGTGTGTGTGTGTGTGTGTGTGTGTGTGTGTTTACCTCTCTCAGTGGAATGATAAGTTGACACAGATCTTCCTCTCGACTGGCAAAGCAGATGTAGTTATTAGAAACAAACATCTGACCGACGACATGCATCTTAGCGAACGGCGTCCAGAGCGTACAGTCTGTGTGTCCATCTAAACGCTCGTCCTGTGTGAGCCGGAACAGCGCTCTGTACCGCTCGTTCTTTGCACGTGCGTCCAAGTCCCTGAAACACGTCCAAAGAAACTCAACTTGGAAAATATTATTACAAAATAAAACCTGACAGTTCTTATAAACAGGACGCTCTGTTCATACAACGAAAATTAAGACTCATCCAAGACCTGGTCAAACACGCAAACTTCATCTGGCCAGATCAGAATCACATGCGGTCTGCTCACCTCTTGAGCGCAGAGACGTTTTTCAGGGTCTTGCAGGGTTTGGGGAGCGAGCGGTCGGCGGAGAAGCTCTCGTTGTCCAGCAGCTGTCTCATGGCGATGTTGGCCAGCTGCTCCATCAGTTTGAAGGTCTCGTTGATGTTGAGGAACATGGAGAAGAAGTGCTCGGTGTCGCGCGTGCTCACGCGGATGCTTTCGGGGAAAACCAGCGTGGCGTTCTTGTCCAACTGCGTGACATCCGTCCACTGCACCACCAGCGAAACTACAGGGTTAGGAGGTAAAAATAAAGATGAAAAATATATAGTCCACAGGAAAAACAAGAAAGAGGAAGAACAGATTTCATTATAAACTAACACAATTACACATTAACTAAAGAACACTTAATTCAATATGAAACAAAGCCCTTTTCACAGAGCATCCAAAATGACTCAATAAATCACTAAACAGCTATTTAAATACTTAATTGTAATTGTTTTTTGCATACTTTTGCATAATGACCAATAAACGCCAAGATCTCGTCCATGTGCTACTTCAGCGTCTCTTGTACAACTACATAATCTTTTTCTTTGCACATAAAAAGATTTCAGTTCAAATCAATATTTCATGTAAGAAGAAAAAAGTCACAAAATTTACTTTTTGCTACAAAAAGTAAAAAATATACAGGCCATTCTACAGCATTAGTGCAAACTGCTTTCCAACAACCAACAAACATATTTAAAAAGCATTCAAATTTTAGATTTTTACTAAGATCCCTTTATTATCTATTGAAACCCACAATAGTATTGAAAATATCAGTAAGTTTAATATATATAAAATCATTTAGTGGGTACTTTCAGTTGGGAGGTGGCTGTTCCGAACCCTAACCCCTTAATTTCAACTTATGAAAATGATATTGAAATATTTTGCATTTTATTCTATTGTTGTTTGTAAAAATATATTTTAAATAAAAATATTTATTTTAGTTTTTATTTGTAAATTACCGAAACAGTGTATGTTTTAGTCCTGAGACTGAGGCTGAGATTGATTTTAACTACACCCCTACATTTATGATCAGGAAATATTTGTGTGTCACTCTCTCTCATAGCTACATGGTGAGTAGATGAGCTCCAACATTCTGAGGTAAATGTGTTTAAAAGTCTGAAAAGTCTTTGTGTAACTTTAAAAAACATCACTACCAAACACAATTTTTCTGTAATTAAGCACACTTTTTGGGAGTTATTCAATAACATTTAGTTTTCATATGTGTACAACTGTCTAGATCTGCGCTAGCTAACCATGTGCTGATTAGCACCTTTGAACTAGCTTCAAAAGTATCTAAACATGTCACATTCGTCAAACATTTGGTGGAGTTTCGGTACTGACATCTTTGTTTTCTGGGTGTTATTCCATAAAATTGTCACTACTGTAAGTCATGACTGAAACATGTCATCATTGTTTCAGTAGTGACAAAAGGAAACCCATAATCCTGTATTTGGGGGAAATAAACAACTTCAGCACAGTTATGTAGATTTTTAGTATTTTAGTACATTTTAGTATGTGAGTTAAAATTCTGTAATGTGATGTGATCACTACCAGAACATCACTGTCACTACCGAAACATGGGATGTTTTGTATACTGAGTGTATATTGAATTATCAACTAAGATATTATGATAGCGTTTGGTTTAATGTATACTCAAACTAATGAATCCTTAAAGGAGAAGTCCACTTCCAGAACAATAATTTACTCACCCTCTTGTCATCCAAGATGTTCATGTCTTTCTGTCTTCAGTCGTGAAGAAATTATGTTTTTTGAAGAAAGCATTTCAGGATTTTTCTGCATAAAATGGACTTCAGTGGTGTTACGATTTTGAACTTCCAAAATGTAGTTTAAATGCAGCTTCAAAGGGCTCTAAACGATTCCAGCCCAGGAAGAAGGGTCTTATCTAGTGAAATAATCTGTCATTTTTTCAGAAAATAAAAATTTGTATACTTTTTAAGCACAAAGCGAACGCACAGAAAAAAAGAAAATAAAGGTACAACGAAGTCTGAAGTTGTAGAAGAGAATAACATGTAGTTTTTCGACATACTCTACCTTTTTGAGCCGAAGTACACAGACGATGAACTTGTGTTGATTCGAAGACGTGATTCATTGTAGTGATGGGAAGTTTGGATCATTTTACCGACTTGGACCTTTGAGTCTCGCTCAGCAAAATGAACAAATCTTTTTCAAGTCATTTCGTTCATTTTAGCAAAATCAGCATCACGTGACAGCCCCATAAGAACGAACAATTCGAAAAAACCCAAAGACTAGAAACAGGTGAACTAATTCCAGTACAGAACCTAATAGGATGTTGTACATGCGTGACTAAATGAATGACTCCCCGAGACGATTTGTTTTTCCTGAGTCACATTAAAGATTCATTCAAAATGAACAAATCGTTCAAGAATGACCAGTGGACGCACATCCCAGAGCCTGTGCTACACAAGCTTTTGTGCTTAAAAAGTATACAAATTTTTATTTTTCGAAAACAATGATTGATTGTTTCGCTAGATAAGACTCTTCTTCCTTGGCTGGGATCATTTAGAGCCATTTGAAGCTACATTTAAACTATATTTTGGAAGTTCAAATTCGGGGCACCAATAAAATCCATTATATGCAGAAAAATCCTAAAATGTTTTCCTCAAAAACCATAATTTCTTTACAACTGAAGACAGAAAGACATGAACATCTTGGATGACAAGGGGGTGAGTAAATTATTTGTAAATTGTTGTTCTGGAAGTGGAGTTCTCCTTTAACTTTGAAATCAGTATGATCAACGTTTTGCCTTTTACAAAAAAAAAAATTGGATTCAAAATACAACACATCTTATAAATCACACTTGAAAAATTGTTATTAATTTACCTCCTAAAACTTTTTAATAAAGTAGCTAAAATATATATTTACAAAAACTGTCAATATAACCCTTCTAAATTATTATCACTTTTTGGTAGTGACAAATTTGGGGAGGACAAATAGTCCAAAATAGACACATTTTTTAAGACATTTCCAACCGTGACTAAAAGAAATTCTGTAGAACAGCCCATTTATAAAAAGATAGAAAATAAGCTGTTTTTTTCTAGATGCGTTCAATTCACTTTTGTCAAACAAATTTAGTTCCACTGTACATTTGAAGTATGCATGAAGAATGCATGTATCTCACCTTCTTTTCCCAGCAGGAAGGAGTAGAAGCAGAGGTGATTTACAGACAGGTAGATCCAGCCCTGCCGTGGGACTCTGCCCTTCCAGTAGCTGCAGGGGTAATAGTTGACCAGCTTCTCTTCCTCCGGCATTCCAAACAACTTCCGCATCTTCAGCTCGGCTTCACGGAACTTCCCGGGATCCTCGTCTTCCTGAGGTTTACCACTTTTATTCTCTTCAGCGATGATGCCCTATGAAGAAGAACAAATTAAAGTTGTGGTCGGTAAAAATTGTTTCATTTTTTTGTGAAAGAAGTCTTTTCTCCTGTTTTTATCTGATTAAAAATACAGTATTATTGTGAAGTATTATCATCATTTAAAATAATTTTGTATTTGAATATATTTAAACATGTACTTGTGATCAAAGCTAAATTTTCAGCATCATTACTCCAGTCTTCAGAAATTAATTGATCCTAATTTAATGGCTTCAATACATGTCTTTACCTTAATGAAATAAAATGAATCGCACCTGTATTTTGCCCTTGACGAAGGTGGTGATGTCATCATCGTTGTCAAAGATGGACAGAGTCTGGAGTAGGTTTGTCTCAAGCCACTCCCAGTGTTCAGTGATCTCCTTCCGAGATGAGCCTGAGACACACACAAACAAACACACATCCATCAGAATTAACTGTGTCACAGCCTTTTACATGCCACTCAAATTCAGAACGGCTGTTTAAAGGTCAGCTGAGGTTTACACAGGAGATACAACCGATGTGACTCAACACAGTCAGTCACTCTCCAGATTTTCATCTCTGCAAACGATGCTGATATGACTACAGTTTCAGTCAAAGATTAGCTGTTTAGGAAAAGATCAAGACAGTTTCCTTTGCTTTCTGTCATGACTAAAATCCAGACTAATCAATTCGTATGGAGAAAGATAAATCAACTATTAGCTAGACTGAGAGCTCTAGATCAACTACTGTATAACACAGTCAGGACTAGTTTACAGATATTTATCATTTTAATTGAGTACTTGACTGATTCATCTTTTAAAGGGTCATGAACTGCCTTTTTCATTATTTTGTACTGTTCTCTATGGTCTACTTATAATATTATCAAGATTTTTACATCAAATACATCATAATTTAGAATAGGCTATTTTGTGTCATGTTTTGACCCCGTCATCTGAACGCTCTGTTTAACAAGGTGTGGCAGATTGTAGAGTCAGAAGTAAATGGACAGGCAAAGCAAAGGTGACCATGTAATTAAAAGTTACTCACGCTCATGAGTTTGCTACATTACTGTCAGATCCATTAGAGCTGGCACAGCATTGTCTGTTAGTTTCAATCTAAGTTTCAATTGTGCCTTGTTTGTAAATGAATTCTCTGTAAAATGAAGTGAACAAAGGACCAAGTTCTAACTGATGTGGTCTGGAACTTCATTCAAAATAAAGTTCTTCCACTCTTTCCTAACGTTGAGATCAGAAGGCGGCAATGCGGAGAACTGCACAGCGTCTTCTTGTATTCGAGCATCTTCATAGTTTGGTTTTTGCGTAGATCTGCGTTTGCCTTTTGTTATTTATACTACATGCGTAAATCAGTGGGCGGGGCTAAACAGGCAGTGATGTAAAAACAGGCGTAGAATTTCACTTGCCGCATGTAGTTTTGGCAGATTGGCTTCAACCTAAGCCGTTTTTGGACTAACAAGAAAGTTTTGAGTTCTGAAACTTACTCTGGATATTTTTATAGTAATGACCTCGTATATGTCAAAAAAAAAAAAAAAAAAAAAAAAAAAAAAAACATCAAAGGCTTATGTTCATGACCCCTTTAAATG
>JAHKKF010535357.1:17619-27744 GCA_019740295.1 Labeo calbasu | reverse complement strand
ACACACACACGCATACACATAAAAGTTTATTATTTTAATAATAATATTAAAAAATATAATAAATATTTTTATATAGTTATTTCTTTTGCATGTGTGTAAGATAATTAGTATTATTTTTTATTTTGTAATATATATATATATACATACATATATACATACATACACACACACATACACACACAAACATTTTTATTATTTAAATATTTCTATACATATAATTAATATTATTATTTAATAATGTGTGTGTATATAAACTATATAAAGTAACATCTGTAAGCACTAAAATAATAACATTTTGGCTTCATTTTATTCTGAAACGTGACCTGGACATGTTTTTGTCACTAATTTAATTTAATTTATAAACACAATTTGTCACTTATTTACTTTATAAACACAAAGATCACTATTTGTGTTTATATATTAAATATATTATATATTTTATACATTTCGCTTTAATGACAGAAACACTTGTGTTGCATTAACCTAAATATGTAAGAGAGGGCAATTTTTCAAAACTGCATTATATTAATGCGATTTTAACTAGAATAACCACTGAAACTTCAAGTAAAAACACCTGTATGCACTAAAATAAAAATAAAAATTTGGCTCATTTTACAATGAAATGTGACCTGGACATGTTTTTGTCACTCATTTAATATATAAACACAAATACCACTGATGTGTAACTGTCAAATCATGATACGAGATGTTTGGAAAGCAGAAGTGATGAGGGAAAATCTTTATCACTGTTATAAAGTTTATCTTTATGATGGAGATAACATAGCGACAATAAACACTGATGTCATATTCGCCATTAACTTCTGTCCAGAACAGCTGTGTCGTCAGTCCTCACACTGCCCTGAAGAGTCTTCCAGAATAAATGTGAAAAAGTGTGAACGTGTGTCATTGTGACTGTACGTGCTAGCAGGAGCGTGTTTAAGGTTATACAAGCTGTTGACATGTATGTCACATCAAGTGCAGCGAAACATCCGAGACACAGATCAGTCTGCCAACATCAGCTAATGCGTTCACGGCAAGGTGTGAATGGACACGGTGCCACCATCAAGATGAAAAATTAGTAGAGGAAAGAGAGCAGGAAGTTGACGTGTATGTGCTGGATAGGGAGATGAAAGGAGGTGACGGGCAAATCTTCTGTCACGTTTGCTGCTGGCTAATCTAGAGGTATTAGCACAAAACCCATATGGCTGCAGGCATAAGCACTTCTAATTAAACCTCGGCCAGATGTAGTCACTTACTGACGAACATGAAGAGAGCAATAAAACAGGGAAAAGATGGAGGGGAAACACTGAACAGGTGGAGAGGGCAGGAGGCAGGAAATCTCTAACGTCAAGGGGTTCTGCTAGCTTAATGAAAAAAACTCACTGACAAGACCCTTGACTTTGATCCCGTCACAATCCTTTTTACTTTTTAGCTCATTTAAGAAGGCACTGTCGATTGAATCACATTTGCCAGCACTTTTGTTTCTGTGACAAACAGACTGCGATTTATTTCTGTAAGCTTTACATTTTATTAAAATTCAATGGAATCAGATGGTAATACCATGGTGTTTTTATATAAATCATGGTGCTGAAATGGTCTGGCTATTTACAATTAATTGTTTTAATGATTTGTGACCCTGGACCACAAAACCAGTCATAAGGGTCCATTTTTTTAAATTAAGACTTATACATCATCATTGCCTTTAAAGTTGTCCAAATGAAGTTTTTAGCAATGCATACTGCTAATCAAAAATTAAGTTCTGATATATTTATGGGACAGAATTTACAAAATATCTTCATGGAACATGATCTTTACTTAACATCCTAATGATTTTTGGCATAAAAGAAAAAAACAATAATTTTGACCCATACAGTACAAATATACCTATTTGTTTGTTTTGTGGTTCAGGGTCACATTTTTTTAAATAAAATGCTTATGCTCAACAAAGTTGCATTTATACAGTGCAATACAGTAATATTGTGAAATATTATTCTTATTTAAATTAAGTATTTACTGACTATATTTTAAAATGTAATCTATTCCTGTGATGAAAAGCTGAATTTTCAGCGTCATTACTCCAGTCTTTAATGCCACATGATCCTTCAGAAATCATTTCTGATTATTACTGTTGAAAACAATTGTGCTGTGCATTATTTTTGTGGAAACCATGATACCTTTTTTCAAGATTCTTGTAATGTATAGAAAGTACAGCATTTATTTGAAATAGAAATCTTTTGTAAAATTATGATGATTATAAATTATTTGTAAAAGCCTTTGCTGTCACTTTTGATCAATTTAACATATCCTTGCTAAATAAAAGTATTCATTTCTTTAAAAAAAGAAGAAGCCCAAATGCATGGTATTAACATTTACCAGAAAATAAATAAATAAGAGTAAACTTGTAAAACTCTATTATTGTTACTTATTTATTTATTATTATTAAATATTTTATCATAGGCTTCTCATTTACTACATCAGCAAAATAATGGTGTTTATCAGCCTATTTGAAGACTTCACATGAAAATAACAGTGATTCTTTGCTGAAAAAGGGAGTTGTTTGTGCATTTTGTAATTATAATTTAAGCCAGTGTCATGACAGTAATGCTTAACTGTACTACTAATGTTTTAAGCAAAGAGAATGAATGTACAATCAGTCTACAATTGTTTACTACCCATTGCAAGTGTACCTGGAAAAGACCAAGGAGGTTTAAAGGTGAAGGTTCATATTAGAAAAAGAGATTTCTCATCAGTGACATCAGGCTCAATTACCGTCCAGCTACAGGTGCCATATGGGAGCCCTGCATTCACCCGATACCCACAATAGACCGAAACCCACCTTATAAAACTAAGCATGACTAAAAGAAGAAGCGAAAGGGATAATCAGAGAACCCCTCAGAAAAGAAATGTTCCAGTGGTGGCAGAATCGCGACCAAAGTGAAGTGAATCTAAACTAAAAAAGGAGAAAAAAAAAAAAAAAAAAAAAAGTGCATTCATTGCCATAAAGTAGTTTTTTAACCATTAGCTAAATACGCTAAATACGCTAAATAGCTACGTACAACTTGCAGAATCTGCAAAACATTAATTATCTTACCAAAGTAAGAGGGATCATACAAAATGATATATGACCTGAATAAGATATTTCACATAAAAGATGTTTACATATAGTCCACAAGAGAAAACAACAGCTGAATTTATAAAAATGACCTTGTTCAAAAGTTTACATACACTTGATTCTTAAAACTGTGTTGTTACCGGAATAATGTTTTTTGTTTAGTGATAGTTGTTCATGAGTCTCTTGTTTGTTCTGAACAGTTAAACTGCCTGCTGTTCTTCAGAAAAATCCTTCAGGTTCCACAAAATCTTTGGTTTTTCAGCATCGTTTTGTGTATTTGAACCCTTTCCAACAATGACTGTATGATTTTGAGATCCATCTTTTTACACTGAGGACAACTGAGGCACTCATATGCAACTATTACAGACACTTCAAACGCTCACTGATGCTTCAGAAGGAAAAGCAATGCATTGTGGGGCCAGGAGTATAAACCTTTGAACAGAATGAAGATGTGTACATTCATCTTATTTTGCCTAAATATCATATTTTTTCGTTTAGTACTGCCCTTCAGAAGCTACGGAAGATACTTACATGTTTCCCAGAAGACAAAATAAGTTAACTTTACCCTGATCTTAAAATTAAAAAAGTTTTCACCCCCCCCCCCAGCTCTTAATGCATTGTGTTTCCTTCGAAAGCATCAGTGAGCATTTGTACCTTCTGTAATAGTTGCATATGAGTCCCACAGTTGTCCTTACTGTAAAAAACAAACAAAACAAACACAGCCATGGATTATTCCGGTAACAACACAGTATTAAGAATAAAGTGTAAATAAACTTTTGAAAGGGTCATTTTTATAAATTCAACTATTATTTTCTCTTGTGGACTATAAGTAAATGTCTTTTATGTGAAATATTTTATTCAGGTCAGCACTAAATAAAAAAATAACATGCATTTTGTATGACCCCTTTAATTGTGGTCAAATAATTAACATTTTGCAGATTCTGCAAGGTGTATGTACACTTTTCACCTCAACTGTACATTTGCATACTTTTACTGGGTAAAATTAAAAATTAAAAACATACACACAATATAAAATAAAATTCTACACTGTTTTTAAGGTCTAGAAGTGCAATATACATTTCTGTCCAGACATACAGAGGGAATGTTCTTTCTAGCGCCCTCTAGTGGTTTAAATATATAAACACTTGTGACCTGTTAAGGAATGTTCAGGGTTCTGCATCTGCAGCGCTGTATTAATTACCACAAAAAGAAAAATTCAGCTCATCTGTAACAACTCAAAAACATATGTACAGTAAGGCAACAACATTTAGGAGTGTTTAGGACAAGGAGGTCTGTAAGACATTACCGCACACACTCAGTTTTGAGGAAGTGACTTAGCTGGCTAAGTATGTAATATGATGCAAAAGTTACCATGTTAGTAACTGATTTTATGACACTAGTTTCACATATGCTGAAGTTTAAAATAATTTGTATTGTATGCATTTATTCCTGTCCTTTGAATTTGTGGGTGCATTACTGTAAAGATGATTCTTGTCTGTTTGCTAAGAGAGGAGCTGAAATAAATATCTATGGTAATAAATAGGACAGATTCTGTTAGGGACCTTGACTTTTTATTTGTATTTAATCTGGAACATTCCTTTAAAAGTATCAGCAAAAGAAATGAGTAAACCTGGTCTATCAACACACATTAACTCATATCATACTGTAGATATACACAGTGGGTCCAAAAGTCTCAGAGCACAAGCATATATTTTTTCATTAAAAAAATATATTATCAGGATATATACTTGTATGTATAAACTGAAGTGAAAAATACTTTCAGAACTTAGTATTTGGTTTATTCTCTTTCGCTTTAATGGCAGAAGCATTTGTGCCACATTAACCTAGAAATAGTGCAGAATCTAAAATATTTTTTACGCATTTAACATCATAATGTAAATTCAATTTTACATCATTCAATGTAGTCTGACTTTTGGATCCAAATGTACAACACCGTTCGGAAAAAAACAAACTTTTTTTAAACTAAAATTTAAATTTAAATTTAAGATGAAAAAATACAGTAAAAACACTCAAATTGCGAAATATTATTACAATTTCAAATAGCTGTTTTCTATTTGAACTTTTTTTTAAAATGCAATTTCCAGTCTTCAGTGTCACATGATCCTTCAGAAATTATTCTATCATTTGAAATCATTTGAAACCGCATTCTGAAATTGCATTTCTTTTTTCAGGATTCTTTTACAGAATCAAACAAACAACATTTATTCAAAACAGGTTTTTTTTTTTGTATCGATGCAAGTCTTTACTGTCACTTTTTGAATGAATCCTTGCTGAATAATATATGATTCAGCATGCTTGTAAAAGTCTAAACCTCATCCTGTGACTTATCAGTATGCCAGGGCATGCCTGAATGTGTTGTTTGTTGGCTCACTACACTTTTCATGGCTCATTCCTCATCCCAGTCATATGCCACTACGCATATACTTAAACCGGCGCTCCTCCGGCGTCTGAGACAGGCGTTTGTGCCTATAGGACCGAGCGTCTGAGTCTCACATACGCGCACACACACTCAAAACAAACACTTGCTCAATCAAGCAACTATTCCCAAACCTCCTTCACAGAGACTACCGAATCTTATCCCCCTCCTCTGTCTTTCCACTGACATCCCCCCCTTTAACTGCATTGTGTTGCAAATACAAAACCCAAGCTGCCGACTGCCAACAAAGGTTGCCTTGGATACGCTCTCAGTGCACACACACGCTCTCCAAAACACTCACACAATGGAGCTAAAGGGGCCCCCAGGAATGAACGGAGCCTGGGAACGGGGAATAGGGAGAACAAGACAGAGAGAAGGAGGGGGGACTCTAATGAACGAGACTGACCTGTTGACACTCATGGTGGACTCCCATCGACCAGCTACGTCTAGAAAGCTTCCTTTCATTAACTATTCTTTTGCCTTCTCACATGGAACCCACAGGCCACACAGCTTTTCAAGAGATGGTATTTAATGTGACATACATTAGTGTTCAAAACTTTGGGATTGGTAGGATTTCTATGTATTTTTAATCAGCAAGGACACATTAAATTGATCAGTAAGTAATTGACAGTAAAGACATTCATAATGTTACAAAAGATTTCAGTATATATATACACATTTTTTTGTAAAATATGATTACATTTAAAAATAATTGTATATATATTATATATATATATATATATATATATATATATATATATATATATATATATATATAAAGTTCTATTTAAACGTAATCATATTTTACAATATTACAGTTATTTACTTATTTTTGATTAAATAAATGCAGCCTTGGTGAGCATAAGAGATTACTTTCAAAAACATAAAAAAATCTTACTGACCACCAAGTTCTGGGAAGTAGTGTAAAATAACAATATTTTCACAATTACTATATTATTAGAGCTGTCAGTCAATTAAATTTTTTTAATCTAATTAATTATATGATGTTTCTATTAATTAATCGCAAAATAAACTTGAATGTGAAAATACCCACAAAAGATTATTTAAATCTATTTTTGTATTAAATGAGAAAGTATCAAGTAGACATTCCAAATTGTAGCTTTAGAAAGAAGTATTTTTTGGATTCAGCATAAGATTTACTACACATAAACATTTAGGCTGCAACAGCCTAATGTAAACTATGGAACACAAAAAAAGATCATTTAAGAAATATCTCAGTATTTTTTGTTCATGCAATGAAAGTCACAGGTAACCAAAACAGCTTTGTTACCAACAGTCTTCAAAATACCTTCTTTTATGTTCCACAAAAAAAAGGTTTGAAAAGACATGAGGGTGAGTAAATGATGACAGAATGTAATTTCTTTGGGGTGAACTATCACTTTCATGTTCTTATTTTTATTATTATTATTTTTAATGAAATGATACTCTAAACAAGAAACTAAATCTGCCAGCAGGTGGCAGTAAATGTCTATACGAGTCATTCATTCGATTCACTTAAATGGTTGATTCATTTAGGAATGAAGTAAATGGCTCTCTTTGTGAATCAGTTTCACGCGATTTGTTCAAAACGCAAAAACACATAATACTGTGTTTAAAATATAACACAATATCAATCATCTTAATTACTGAACAGTTGTATAAAATCACATTTTAGCTTGTGATAGATTGGGACAAAAGCAGCAGACATGTCATATTGTTCTTGCTGCCCATGTCATACTGTGTTAGATATATATATATATATATATATATATAGAGAGAGAGAGAGAGAGAGAGAGAGAGAGAGAGAGAGAGATAAATATGAAACAACAACTCACATAGAAGCATTTTTGCCCCAATATCTTGAATTTATGGCATAACTGCATTTATGGAGATGTTACCCTGCATCTTATTTGTCAACAGTCAACTGTATAAAATATAAGATGATGTAGAGGTCTGGGGGCGGAGCCAGCGCGTTAACTGCGTTAAAAACATTTTAATCACGTTGTTTTTTCATAACTAATTATTTAAGTTAACGTGTTAAGCTGACATCCCTATATATTATATTATATTATATTATATTATATTATATTATATTATATTATATTATATTATATTATATTATATTATATTATATTATATTATATTATATTATATTATATTATATTATATTATATTATATTATATTATATTATATTATATTATATTATATTATGATCATTAAAACTTTTCCACTGTTCCAGACAAAGTCGGAGGCGGGAATACTCAAGTTTAAATTTCGCATTTCCAAACACAAAGTGTTCCAATTTGCTGCATTCTAATATCAAATTCTCCCACTTTCACTTCCACTTGAAAATAACCTTTAAAACACTGCTTTAGTTGTCTTGGAAATAATGTCAAATGACACTTCAAACTACAGTTGGGGTTAAATTATGTTAATGTTGGACATTCAACCTTGAGTGCCATTCCAGTGTTTAATTTTAAGTAGGAAGCGGTAAAATTCTGATACTTGTACTAAATACAAGGTCTGAACTCAAAGGTAAAATGTGAAAACAGAGCGGAAGCAGGGGAGGTATAAGTTCAGGTTCCGACCAAGCGTTAAGAAAAACAGCCTTTGAAACACTACAGGCCAGCAGTGCTATATAAAACTTTTTAAAAGACCTGAATGTGTCAGCGTGTCAAGTATTCTTGAAACACAAGTTCCTTTTCTTTAAAATTAAACTATTACAGAAGTGAAACCGTTACAGACCACAGCACAGGCCCAAATATAAAGATAACAAATGAGCTAGTAATCTAACCCTTTATAACCACACAAAATCAGTACATGGGACGTATAAGATTTCAGTTCTCCAATGTCATGTTTATGTTAAAGCAGTTTTAGTCTGTTCCCAAAAGCAAAATGTGTTCTGAAAAGAGCAATAAATCTGAGCTAAGCATCTCTGTGTACACATCCTAGAGTGACAGTCTTTCTGTAAATATTCAAGGTTTTGACATTTGAGGTGAAAGAGGTTGAAATCAAGCTAAGACATTTAACAACCTAACACTTGTTTTACACAGTGCTGCAAGCACAAAATATGGTCTTTACAAGCATGTAGAAAGTTAAGGTGTGGTCACATTATCCACTGTCAACAGTGTAGCGTTGCTTGAAGCACAGTTTAGAAGTAACTTTCAAACTAAGCACCTTTCTGTTGTGCAATACACAAAACTAGGGATGTAACGAAATTATCAATATCGCGGTATGGCGATAGCAAATCAGTCTTGATATTATCGTGGTCACGTGACGATATGAAGCGAACTTCTTATTCTAACATTAACGTCTTTAAAGTTGTGTTTTGGGCCATTATGATCTGGCACAGTATCTGTCAAAACGAATTAAAACCGAAAGTGCAATACGACTCAATCCCTTCATCAAGTCTGTTTTCGTTGTGCGTTTCAAAGCGAAGTGCACTTCGTTCAGACGATCAGCTCATGATCTGGTGTTTTCCCCACCTCAGAACGAATCAGTTCACTGTGAATGAATGCAGTGAACACGTTTATTGCATGTGCTGTGAGTTTAATGCGCGTTTGGGAATACAACAGCCACCGGTTATGCTTTATTTTCGCAGCAGATAATTACAGCATTTCACTAGATTTGTAGTGAGACATGTTTTTGTAGGCCTGTTTTCACTGAAGCTTTCCTTAAAAAAATAAAAGCTCTACTGCTGTTTCCATCAAAATAAAAGCTTAAAAGTGCGGTATGAACTGTTGACAGCGAGCTATTTAAATGCAGTCCTAAATTAAAATATCTCTTTCAAGTGCAGAAGTTAAGAAACAAGTATTGTAATTTCACCTACTGTAGTGTAAAGCAACAATAATATACCTGTTAAATATTAATTTTCATTTATTTTACAGTGCTGCTGTTACAATATATGGCTATTACTGTCATTGTTATTATTATTATTATTATTATTATTATTATATTCTAATTTGTTTGATCTAATTTAGACTGAGACAGTATATCACAAATAAAGAGAGCTGAGTCCCCTTTAAAGTTACTTATTTAAAGACTTAATTTTAGTAAGTTATAAACATGGGTTGGAGCTCTTCATTTTGAACTCTCAAAGTGCATTAGATAGAATAATTTAACTTTAAAATGTACAACATTTTCTTTTTTTTTAATACACTGCCCTCCAAAAGTTGAAAAACACCCTAGAAAAGTGTGGTTTTTCACAATATTGGCATGAATCCTTTTTAATTTGTGATAATTTTGCACTGATAAGGGACAACACAAATTACGAAAACATATTTTATTACATAAACAGTTTATACATAGAAATAAACTTAAATTGTTCGATTCATCAGCTCTGCATAATCTGGGCCTAAATTCATTGTATTCTAAACTTAATTGGCAATCAATTGTCGAAGCTATTAAAGTGTGCTGACCCAAAAGTCTTTTAAAAACCTGGGCCAAGTTTAAACCAGTAACCAGGCATCACAGCTGGGGGGCATGTCTGACTTTGACATGTATATATTTCCATTATTATGTAATCAAAATGAAAATTATTATTGCTGGTCTTCAATGATAATGTCAAGTTACTTT
>JAHKKF010535357.1:0-17569 GCA_019740295.1 Labeo calbasu | reverse complement strand
TACTTTAATGTATTTGCACCAAAAAATGATAAGGATTTATGCTGATATCGTCCAAAACCACACATTGCCAGGGGTGTTTCCAAACTTTTGGAGGGCAGTGTATATATATTTGATACAGTTGCATCCCTACACATAACTTAACTTTGCGCCCTCAAGGAATCCCGACTGCTTTGATTTCCTGCTGAAATAACAGGATTTTTTCAAGCTACAGTAAATAAAACCACAATGCTCAAAGGTAACTGTTACTCAATGAAATTATACATTTTCAATAGTACAGAGCCCTTCACAACATGCAGAAAAAAGTAAATTGTGAGCACGATTTACTAATTTGTTCCCTAGTTTTAAGTAAATCGTGTTCACGATATAATAAATTGTTCTAATTTCTGTCTGCATTCCCATAAACCGATGTAGACTGCTCTCACTTAAAAAGATTTCATGCAACGCTGCAAGGCTTTTGAGAATGTCTCTATAACTCATTCCCAACTCAAAATTAAATCCAGTCAAAGTGTCTCTATTCATAACATAACAGAACACAACATCAGCAACAGGGTTATGAGAAAACAGACAGGAAGTAGAACAAAATTGGTTCTCACACACTACAGCTCAAATGTTTGGCGCTCAGAAGATTTTTTTAAAAATGTGTTGCAACGAAGTCTCTTACGCTCTCCTATTTGATCAAAAATACAATAAAAACAGTAGTACTGTTAAATATTATTATTATTTATTACACAGCTACACGGAATACTCTATTCTGACTGGTCAGTCACCAGATTCTGAGTTATGTTACTCCCTGCTAAAAAAACTAAACGGTAAAAACTAATGACACAGGCTCATCCGGGTACCTGCAGTCAGCGCTATTTGCTTGCTAAGAACATGTTTTCTTCATGAAAGCTTTGCTTTGGTTGGCTAATAAAATATTAAAACTCAAATCAATATTCTGTGTACAATTATTTAAAAGCACAATAAGTAGGGAGCGCATATCAAAAACAAAACATCAAACCAAACAACAAAACAAAGGCGTAGTTTGATGATGCCGTGATTGAGTGTGGAATCATGGGAGTTGTCGTCTTCATCCCCACAGCTGATGTAATCAGAAATCATGTTCATGGATGATCTAATATACTAAAGTTTAATTAACGTCACTGTAGTACGAAGCAGGGTGGGGCTGAAAGCCGTGGAAGCTAAATGAAGACGCTGGAGCAACTGCTAATGTGAGACGGAGCTTTTATTATGCCACAGCCGAGCGCTTCCGCTCCTTCCAGTCATGCGTATGTGGGGTAAAACAGGTAAACAGATAAAACGCTTTTTTATCATACTAGATAAATTTGAGTGAAAGTTCTTTTATAATGCTACTCTGTGCATTCGTCACCTGTCTAACACAACGCATAACAAAATAAAGCGGAAATCGAAGTGACATACAGCGCTGCTGCGCTCTGGGCGTCCCGTGTTCGAATCACGACTCGAGGACCTTTCCCGATCCCGCTCCCATCTCTCTCTCCCACTTTGCTTCTTGTCACTTCTAAACTGTTCTGTCATAATAAATTGAAAATGGCAAAAAAATAAATCTAATAATAATAATAATAATAATAATAATCTTAAATACTGTGCCTTTAATTATGCCATCCTGGTATCGCGGACCCGCTCTCTCGTTTCATACAAAAGCAAGCTGCTGCCATTTTGTGACGATTGTAATGGACTGTAAGATAACTAATAAACTGGTAAGATTTAAGGTACATCTTAAATCAATGTCTTTTAATCGCCATAATTATTACTGTGGTGAAATGCCATCTGGTTTGAACTTGTCACTTACTAGCAACTGCTTTCTTTAAATATTCAAACCCAAATCATTATTTTGTGCCTAATTATTTAGTTTTGTGGCAAGTAATAAGCAGGATAATGTACATCCAGCTGGTTGTTCTTGCAAAAAGTCCTTCAGTCTTATACAACAACCCTCCGCTTTACGTCGGGCTGCTGATAAGTCTGTTGGGCTTTTTTCTGCGATAACAACGGGCTGAATGTACATTATCCCTTACTTAAAACACCCGTTTTCTATTTTAATACATATTAAAATGTAATTTATTCCTGTGATGGCAAAGCTGAATTTTCAGCATCATTACACCAGTCTTGAGTGTCACATGATCCTTCAGAAATCATTCTAATATGCTGATTTGCTACTCAAGAAACATTTCTGACTATAATCAATGTTGAAACCAGTTGTGCTGCTTAATAATTTTGTGGAAATGTATTTCTTTCAGAACGCTTTGATGAAAAAAAGCAACATTTATTTGACACTGAAATCCTTTATAACACTATAAAAGACTTTACTGTCATTTTTGATCAATTTGATGAGTCCTTGCCTAATAAAAGTAAATAAAAGAATGTTGCTGACCCCAGACTTTTGAAGGCTAGTGTACATCATTGAAAAATAGTAAACCTCACTCTGTGAAACGCTCATGAGATTCACAATTGCAACTGTCATGGTTCAGCTTAGGGTTACCATCTAGATACGGCCGTGATCCCTAGAAAAACAGAGCATGATTTAATTTACAGTCATTTACAATGACTTACCCTGACGCAATGAGTGCCCGTGACTGTGCCATGGCGATTCTCTGCAGGGCGGGGCGGCTGAGGCCAGCCAGACTGCTGCGAGGGGGCACCGGGGCGGCACAAGCTGCTGACGCCGTCGACACGGGACCCAGAACGCGAGCAGAGGGCGTGGGAGCGCAGGTGGTGGCTGTAGATATAAGAGTGTTGGAGGGTGCAGGTGCTGTTGGGTTGGGTGCTGAAGTCGTGTGGGGTGTGGTAGAAGGTGGCGGGGGTGGCGGTACAGCAGGTGGAGGAGGACGGTTGGAGGATATCGACAGGGCGGCAGTGGCTGAGCCCAGCAGGGAGAGGGAGTGTCCGAAGCCTCCGCTAGCACCCGAGGTGGAGTTCCTATGTGGCGAGAGTACTCGGGAAAGGGATGGAGGGTGAGGCAGGGTAAGCGAGTACGAGTGTCCTCTTGATGGTGCTTTTGGGCTCGGTGGCTTGGGTAAGGGCGGGGGTTTCCGCCCGAGAGTTTGTGCCATGCTAGGGGTCTTGACGCCTAAGACTAGCATACACTGCTGGCAGGAACATGGTTGACCCAGTGAAGTGATAGCAGAAGCTGGGAGAGCTCCACTGGGATAGGCACTGCCATTCCCTCCGCTAACCCCCGATACGCCCACCCCCAAGAGTCCGCCACTCCCGGCGGACGACCACGCGTGCGGTTTAGGCAGCGGGCCGGAGACAAGCGGGTAGGCTAGGTCTGAGCGCCTTTGGATGCGCCGGCGCCGCTGCGTCTGTCCGTTGATCTGCGTCATACTCTGCAGGTCTATAAGGTAGCAGAAGCCCAGCGGCGTTAAGTCCAGCCAGGGCTGCTGCCGATCCCGAGCCGCCTGGATGGCGATGCTGACCTCTGTGTCGTACGGCGTCCATGAGCCCGAGTCGTTCTCCCATTCCCACACCCAACCCTGACCCGGAGCCGACCGTGGGTCGTAGAAGCTTCGCCGCACGGGTCTTAGCGTACCTGTAAGGAAGAGCAAAGTTGTTAGCTTAATGAAACTTCTGGTGTTGACAAATCCAGGTTCTATTCCTGTATTAATGCATTTGCTTAAAACAAGAATTTGGACAGAAGGTTAAAGGAATAGTTTACCTAGAAATGCACCCTTGTTTTGTACCAAACCCATAAGACTACTGTTCATCTTCAGAACACAAATGAAGTTGTGTTTTATTATCAGCTTATATTGTAATTTCTGACCCTGGACCACAAAACCAGTCATAAGGAATTTTGAAATTGAGATTTATATATCATCTGATATATATATATATATATATATATATGAATAAATAAGCTTTCCATTGATGTTTGGTTGTTAGGATAGGACAATATTTGGTCGAGATACAATTATTTGAAAATCTGCAATCTGAGGGTGAAAAAAAAAAAAAAAAAAAAAAAAAAAAATCTAAATATTGAGAAAATCGTTGACCAAATTAAGTTCTTAGCAATGCATATTACTAATCAAGAATTAAGTTTTGATATATTTACAGTAGGAAATTTACAAAATAACTTCATGGAACATGATCTTTATCCTTTATCCTAAATATCCTAATGATTTTTGGCATAAAACAAAAAACGAGTTTTAATTATGATCTTTATGTCCATTGAGCAGTGTTTATACACAATGACTTACATAAAACCATTACTGTAGTGTGTTTTCCAATAAAATACTATTTCAGTCTTTCCACTTCTAAGTTTCATGTTTAATTCACTGTCACTTGTCTTTTGTTTGTAATTATTTGTGAAATTTACTGGTACTAGTGAATTGTTTCACCACTAAACTGTTTTTAGTGTAAATTAATAGCTTAAATTAAATCTGCTTATCATATAAAGCATTTTTGTCTATTCAGAAGACATGGATTAAACTGATGAACTTTTACAGTGTCTTCTTGAACTTTTAATGCGTGAATATCTTGGTTGTGTGGACTTTCAATGCATGGACAAAAATGATGACGGAATATTAAAAAATATCTTCTTTTGTGTTCTGAAGAGGAATATAGCATTTTTTTTTAAGTAATAATTATAATTATAATTATTACAATAATTATTAATAATTTCACTGATTAAAAACAATTACATAATTATGCATGAAATAAAAAATACATTTTTTATATTACTAAATAATATAACAAATAATTTATGCAGTCCATAAAAAAAAATAACATACAAATGTTACAGCACATTCGAAGATACACAGGGTTTTTCATCTGCTATTTCTAATCAGAAGTAAGCAGTATTTTAAATTTCAGAGGAGAGGGTTTCTGAGAGTGTGGTATTAAACTGTATATGCGTGTACAAGATGAGTAATCTTAATTAACTGACCCACCTTGGAGAGAATGAATGCAAACTTTACATGTGCATACTTTAGTGATGCACTAATATTTCAACAACCAAAAATATTCAGCCAAATATCTCGCCAAAAAAAAAATGCACAAATAAAAATTCTGCCAAAATAGTTTTGGAGAACTGAATCATTTACCAAAACAGTGGCATATAATTAAAGCTTCTCAATTTATGTATTTTGACTGTGTCAGTGTTTTTTGTGCACACAATGTGAAGAAGTTACAAACTTGTAAACATGTCAGCAGTGTAGACATACATCACAAAGACAAAAAAGCGACACTAGAATAGCAATTTAAACATGTAATGTGTTAGGCTGAAGAACTTCACTACAACTGGTTTAATGAATTCTCTGAGAACACGATACCCTGAACATAGCTCAATTACCGAATTACTCAAACTGAATTACCAAAACTTTATTTCTGGGAATTTTCAGCCAAATGAGTCTTTAACAATGCCAAATGCAAAGACACGCATATTAAAACGTCAAGGATGTTGCAACAGTTGAGCGACAGCTGTGACATTACACCAACAGCACAAGATAACTTCTGTTATGTCTTTGCAAAGCAAAGCTCAAGAATACATTTCAGACATAATAAAAACAAATAAAGCCTTGTTATGTCTGTTCCAGATTCCAAAGTGCAAGAGAACTGTGCTACAGTACAATTAGTCTCAAGAATTTGACAGTCCAACAACATAAAGGTTATCCATCCGACCCCCCTTCATGACCTCGCTCTACTACCATTCATTTTTCCATCTCCTCCTCCCTCGTGTCTTTGGAGCGATGGGCCGCTACCCTTCGCCGACCCTATTCTCTCCATTCCTCCATCTTCCCATGAAGTCTAGTCAGTCTCGCACAATGGCCTTTGTCAGCATGGGTGATGGAGACTCCCAAAATTCTGACAGCCAACAATCCAGCCCTTTGTTTCGGCTTCACGTTGCCCCTTGTTATAGGTTCAAATCATTCCTTCCTTCTCGCCAGCAAAGCACTCATGTGCATTGACAAAAATCATTAAGAGTTCATGGCAGAGACCACTTGAACTCTACACTGCATGACACATAAACAAGTGTGAATTACAAATATGAAGCTTAAAACTGATAACGGTGATCTGACTTGAGAAAAATGAAGAGGCTGTTGCTGAAATGAAGGTTTTGAGGCCCAGCCCAACCATTTTCATAGCACACAGTGCTTCCAAAACATCTGCAGACGTTTGCCTTCAAGCCATCACAATACAGAGCTGAAATTATTAGCGCATTTGATTGATCTCAGAGTAAAGGAACGATATTAATAAAATACAATGGATGTGCTAGAAGATGCATGATAAAATCAGGTACGATATCGTTTTTTCTCACCGGTATCTTGCCGAAACTGGTGCATAGACTGCAGGTCAATGATGTACGGCGAAAGACGTGAGTCGACCTGGCCCAGCACCACGCTCCCGGCGCCGCGAGGGTCGCTGCGGATCACCGCCTCGATGTGATGGGACACCGCCGGGCTGTAGGGTCGCCAGCGCCCGTGCTCGTTCAGCCATTCCCAGACGACCACGGCCGAGGCTAACAACATCTCATACCTACGCGAAGAAAAATAAAATCACGTCCACAGTAATGACATCTGATAGTGTCTCGACTCAGTTCATTATTTTGCAGCGACTAATTCCCGTGCACGGCACAGGTGCGTTAGCAAGCGATGCATTTGACCACAAAGGGAATGTTATGCAGCACGCTGTGGCAAGCCATTTAAACATTTATTCCTTTAAGCTAACCTGTATCTATTTTATGTTTCTGGTGCATGTTTTTCAATTACTAAACTAAAAATTAATAGTACATCTGTCATTTTTACTAATAACATAACACTAGTACGTATTACTAGTGCCATTGCCTATTGAAGCTTTTACTAGTATGTATTTATTAAACACTGGTACCCATTTAAGAAACACTAGTATCTATTTCAGCTGTTAATAGAAATATATTTCCACCTTACTAGTCACTTTTTTCCTTTTAACTTCGTCATATGTACTACCATTTAATCTTACTAGTAAATTTAAAATGTTACAAGTACCAACTGGAATACACACTAATGGACCTTTTTCACATTTCCAGGTTCTTCAGCAGCAGAAGTCATCATAGTTGGGTTAAGTTCGAAAGCAGTGAATATCACAAATATATTTTTTGCATTCCCATTTGCTCAAATAGCAAAAGAAAAACTCCTCGATAGTGTTTTCACGACTTTCAAACAAAACAAAAAAAAAAAAAAACAAATGAGAGAGACTGATAACAGCAGTCAGAAGAGAGAACAATGTCAAATTTACCATCCCTCCCATAGATGCTGCATTAGAAACACCCTTGCTATAGCGTTAACTAGTTTTTTTTTTTTTTGTAATTTGATGCAAAGGTGACATAATACAAAGTTTAGTGTTATAATTTCACATACATTATTTTAAAAATCAAAATATAAAAAAAACTTGAGGATTTACAATGCTTATGACCTTTGAAACGTCATCACAGTCTTGTGAAAAGGGTCCATGTGGTGTTTAATAAGTAGGTGTTTGTGTCTATTTAACTGCCAAAAAAAGTGTAACAGGTCCTAGCAACAACTGGAATAAGAGCCAATCAGGGAATAGTAAATAGTCAGTATCTAATCCACAGATACCTGTAGAATTCAGTAGCAAAAATATGCAATTTGTTACGATTTCACTTACGGAATATTGACCAATCAAATGAAGTACTTGTAATACTGAAATGAAACAGTTACGTTGAAATAGCCATTTACTAAGAATAAAAAAAATATTAGTGACATAAAATAGACAGACGGTAAATGTTAAAATAGCTTGCCACAGAATGTTGTTACATGCAAGACATTTTGGAACGCATTTTCTTCCATTGCATCCTTAAAAATGACCATGCTTAGATACAGAAATCGGCAAGGAGGATCTTTAAATCTATTCGCCATCATTAATATTCCCTCTCGTTAAATATATAAAATGGTAGCAGTTCATTTTGTGATGGTGGCTCAGTGACTTGTTTTATCTGTCAATTATAGCATGTTCACAACCCATATTTTCTAACTGAACATGCGAGATGCAAGCACACTGCAAAGCAAAAGGCCCGTTTTCTCCCAAATGCGACGAATTAAGACATGCAAGCACTCACCAATAATCGTTCGTTCGTGTTTACTCGTTTGCATTCAAATCGTTGAAGAAGGAGGTAATTCCTTGGGCGAATCCATCTTAACTTGAGCAAAAAGTATCCGTGCGATATAACAATAGTCCCAGATTTTTTTCTCAGAGGAAAATGCTAATCGAATTATTGCATTATTTTGCTTTAAAATGCACAGTCGACTCAAGGCGCAGGTAAAGAGCTCTTAAACGACATGGCTCGTTTTACCTACTGCCGTGTAAAGACATTTAAATCTTATTCTTATTCCAGTAAGGAATGTGCAGGATTCTTCGATTGTTTGCGTGCGTCTGGCTGTGGTCACGCCCACTGAGGCTAAACTGACCAATGGCGTGGCGCCTTTGACGCCCACTGGCGTTTAAACGACCAATGATCGGCGCAGGAGTGCAACTTCCGACTCAAGTATCTCCTCCCCAAATCTTCACAAACGTACGTGCACTCTATTGTTTTTAATAGATATAAAATCTGCAAATTCAGCGATTGTCATCGCATAAAATGAGATTAAAGTGACTGTGTATACGCGTTTCGCGTTTTTAGTTGTCCGCTATTGTCTTCATGAAAGAAAAGGTGAGTGGAGATGCCGGGGATTGAACCCGGGACCTCATACATGCGAAGCATGCGCTCTACCACTGAGCTACATCCCCCTCTGTACTAGCTATGCTGAAATCGCGACTATAGTTATAAAATATGCGATAACCTACTGATATTAATATGTATTATATGGGTATTTGGTTTACCTCAAGAAGTTCTGTATTCTTTTATGTTTTTGTTCCAGCTCGGTTTACCGAAAATGTTGAGCAACTGGTTCAGGTGTGTCTGATTAGACCTGAAAGTAAACTTTGCAGGAAGAATTTCCTGAGGTAAGATTGAGCTCCTCTAATGTGGCCTATAGCAAATTGAATTCATTATATTAATTTAATTACTAAAGCAATATTTCCAGGACTGTGGGTCTGTGATTGTACTTTAGCAGTAAACCATACATTGTCTTATTTTACACAGTTAGCAAGTGTGACCCTGAAACACAAACCTTAAGTTTTTAAGTCTTAAGTAGCACAGGTACATTTGTAACAATAGCATCTTTTATGCCAAAAATCATTAGGATATTAAGTAAAGATCATGTTCCATTAAGATATTTTGCTAGTTTCTTACCGTAAATATGTCAAAACTTCATTATTGATTAGTAACATGCATTGCTAAGAACGTCATCTGGACAACTTTAAAGGCGTTTTTCTTAATATTTAGATTTTTTTTTGCACTCTCAGATTCCAGATTTCAAATAGCTGTATATTTAAATTTAAAAAAAAATGGACACTTATGACTGGTTTTGTGGTCCACTTTATCATCATCATAATCTTGCCTTAAGCCATGAACCCCTGTTTAAAATGAGCAGATAAGATAAGAGATGTGGTTCATGGTTTGCAGCCTCAAAATGGTTGGTGGTATCAGAGCAAATGTTACAAAATATTATTTCTCATGATTTTATCTGCTCTGCACATGTTATTGATGGGTTTTGTGAGATTCGCACATCAGTGGTTACAGTGAGGTCATATTAAAACACTCAACAAGCACTTTATTGACATTAAAACATTTTTTAATGGAAAAATATTTACATCTCACCAAAAAGTTAACAAGTTTCACAATATATTTTCAAACAGTCAGCATTTGTAGAAAAAAGAAAACAACAGGAAGTGGATAAAACTAACAACTTATAGAAAATGGTGTGGAACGCTTTTACTGGCTTTTAAAGTTAACCCTATAAAGCCTACTGTTTCATATCTGATATGCAACGGAATCTAAATTATGAGCATGAACAAAATTAAGCTGATATGTGATCCTGGACCACAAAACCAGTCACAAGGGTCAATTTTATGAAATTGAGATTTATACATAATCTGAAAGCTGAATAAATACGTTTTCCATTGATGTGTTGTTTGGTTTGTTAGGATAGGACAATTTTTGGTCAAGATACAACTATTTGGAAATCTGAAGGTGAAAAATGTTTTAATATTAATGAAGTTTAATAAATGAAGTTCTTAGCAATGCATATTAATAATTAAAAACTGAGTTTTGATATATTTACGAGAAATGTACAAAATATCTTCATTGAACATGATCTTTACCTCACTATCCTAGTGAATTTTGGCATAAAAGAAAATTTGATCATTTTGACCCATACAAATGTATGTATGTATATATATATATATATATATATATATATATATATATATATGCCTTCTGATTGAAAGTTTATAGTTTTTTTTTTAGCAAGTTCTTTATTTTAAATACACCCTCTTCACAAGTCTATTTACTGTGAAATCTTTACTGATTTTTATAAAGTAAACGTAAGAATAGTAATATTTCAAGATGAACACTTACCGGACTAAATTAACTTAGGTTTACTTGTTTATCCATACATCTTGTTTTTTTGTTTTTTTTACATCAAAGATCAAATATGATGCAACAAACTTTTAAGGAATTATCATTATATTGCATTACATTATATGTTTTGCCTCCCAAAATACAAAACTATCATAAAACTAAGCATTTAAATGCATTTACTAGGACATACTATTGGAAAATTTAGAGTAACAACTGATATTCATAACCATTTTATGTAAGTAGTCTTATATACTATTATAAACATCTCATTGATTTGCATTACAAGCTGTTTTTTTCCCATATATGACTGATAAAGCCATAAATGTCTGATGTATCAAATATAATACTCAACAAAAAACACATATAAAAACCTTTTTTAATTTTGTTTTAAATGTCTAAAGGTCTAATAGAAAAAAACTGCACATTTTTTTTTCCTACTATTATTTCATAGCTTAGGCTTTACAGGGTGTCAACTGACTCATAATATTTAAAAAAATTATGCCGCCCACTGGGCCAAGCCACCTTATTTCCTGCATATTAAATTCAAAAGCAATGTCTCTGTGCTTTTCATAAAGCAGTCAAGTCATTTCCATCATTTCCATCCTTGCTCTCCCCCGACCAAATTGCACTACCTGTAAACGGCTTCAGATCTACAAGCAACTCTACTTTCTCCTCATTCTTCACTTCTTCACTTTTCTTCTCCCCTCCCGCTGCTGCCTCCTCCATCTCCTCCTCCTTTTGTTTCTCCTTCTCTTCTTTCTTCATCTGCATCTTTGCTCTCTCCCTCAGATCAACACTGGAATAGTCATCCGAAGAATCGTCTCTGTCGTCGTCATTTTCCTGTTGTTCACCCTCCTCTGCGTAACTGTCATTCTGTTTGTCGTGACCTTCACCCTCCTCGTTCTCTTCCTCGTTATCTCCTATGTTCTCCTCATCATCACGCGGTTGAGGCCAAATGTGGACGCCAAGTCTGTTTTCCACAACCCCAACTCCTTCTCTCAATCGATCCCGTAGGCCGCCAGGGGCGAAGACTATGCGCTGGACGGTGTACTGTCCATTTGTGTCTGCATTAAGCTTTTTATAAAAGTACACCAGAGCCAGAACAAGTATGATCCATATGAAGAGGAGGGCAATGACAGTTGTGGTGCTGTCCGCATCTTTATCTGACATCATGACTAGAAAGAGTGCAAAGAGAAACGCACAGGGATGCATGTAATAAATAGAATTAATTTGACACATTTATAAAATTACAATGATACGTTTAAAAAAAAAAAGCACATTTATTTAAATTATACTTGACTTTGATTACAATATACAAGTAAAAACTACATTTCTAGACACAGTAAACTGTAAAAATTATGTTTTTGAAGTTGTAAATGTGTCTATTCAGTATTTTATACTTCAAAATTTCACATTTAATATGTTACTTGCACCTCTTTGTAATTATTTGTGAAATTTACTATCAAGTTTTAGCAAGTGAAAATCGTTTCTACACCAATTTTTTTAGTGTACAACAAAACAGCAACACACAGTGTCTTCATTAGTGTTATTTTAGTATCAAAACACCATTTTTAAAATATATTTTTAATGACCTTTTTATTTTTGTTTTTTTCATTTTCATTTTTGTTGTTTTAGTAATTTTGTTGTGTGTTATTGTCATTTTTTGGGTAACACTTTACAATAAGTTTTATTAGTTAACATTAGTTAACTGCATTAGTTAACATGAACACTTCTGCAGCATTTATTAACAGTTCATGTTAATTTCAGCATTTACCAATGCGTTATTAAAATCACATCTCAAGTTGTGTTTGTTAACATTAGTTAATGCACGGTAAAATAACATAAATAAACAATGAATGACTGCATTTTTATTAACTAACATTAACAAAGACGAATAAATGATGTAATAAATGTATTGTTCATTGTTTGTTCATGTTAGTTAATACATCACTTTTTTTTCTGATTTTGTTTTTTATTTCAATTCATTTTTATTTATTTCAACAGTTGTAGTACAAAGATTATATGTATGTATATTAGATTAACTTTTTTTATTTTAAGTAACATTTTTTTTTTGTTTTAATTATGTTTTTAGTTTTATACTATAATAACCCTGGTGTTTGAGCTTTAGCTGCAATCCAAAAAAAGGTCCAAAACTGTTACTAAGGTGGTACCCATTTAAAATGTACTAATATGTATACTTAAGCTACTAATATGTACTTTTAACGTACTAAGACGCACCTTTAATCTACTTTTATGTACCATTTAGGGGTAAATGAAGTACAAAGATGAACCTTTTAGCTTTTGCACCTTAGGTTACAGCCCCAGACAGCTTTGAACCTTTTTTTCTGAGACTGTGGGTATTCAGCAGCATGCAACATGTTTCATAGACTGTAATAAACTGTGGCTTCTTTGCCCACACAAGCAGCAGCTCCCGCCATACAACGTTTGATATAGTAAAACCTCTGAAGTGCAGTAGCACGGAAGTAAGCATGCTTGCATTACTTTCGAAAAATTGGCAGGAAATCACTTTGGCTTTCACATCATTGCTGTGCAAAAGAAAATCTTAATGCACTCCTCGGTGACACCTTTATACACCCTAACACTGGCTATTAACATCTAAATAAATGAGTTTCAAACCACTTAACAGCACTTATCAGCAATTCACAAGTTTTGCTAATGCAGCTGTGCATGCGCTCAAAAGCGGCCCCAATGGATCGCAGCAATTTTCTCGCACGGGCAAATGTGTCTAACTGCTATATTCGTGTGCCAGATTGGATCAAATGACAAATACCCAAAGAAGGGAAAATGAAGAAATTGATTGTTGTGTTTGAAACAACCTACACTGCATGTTTCCTCAAACCAAAGCATGATATGCTTCTAAAATGCTGCTTATTTACAATAGAGCTCGCAAAAATAGTGAAAACGTTAATAGACACAACAGACTCTCAGAGATGGTCATTTCTGACCATGTCTGTATATAGAGTTTAAAAATACATTTTATAAATTTAAAAAGCTGTACATAAATCATACGTAGCACATGCCAGTAGAAATCATAAATATAATACACTTTAAAAATCTAGTATAAATAACTCACCTTTATTCAGCTGCCCTTAAACCCATAGCCCACGACAGCATAAAATAGAAAATTCAAATCTGTCATGATCATATAGGCAGGAAAGAGGGGCGGAGAAATAAAGAGAGAGAGAGGCCACTTGCAATTAAAAGGGTGTGGGTGGTGTCTATACAGTCAGATTGTGCTAAAAAACTTTGATTTTGATGTAAAATCTAGAATTCCAAATGTAATTAATTTACTCATTTTATGGTTTTTCAAATTTAAAGCAGTTTAATGTGTAAATATAAAGAAATGTGCAAATGAATTCAAAATATTGAACTTCAGAATGACCTAGAAACTTGTAAAAGACTAATATGCACATTTTTATAGTTAAAAACAAATATTTAAGAAGAAATATGCACAAATGTATCTCGTATGCGGGGTCCGCACAGGAAGAGTTGAGTGGAACATAGTTTCCTTTGACTAGAGATTGTGCGATGAAGCACAAGTTGCTCTTAGACCACATCCTGTTGTAAGTGTCGAGTTTAAAGATGCTATGAACCATAAATACAAAAATGTCTCACTGCTTGTACAGTGGAGAGAAGCAATGCGCAATGTAACAAAATCCTTGACACAGCAATGTAACAAAATCCTTAAAACAGTTACAGTTATATGTGAGAAGTGTGTGAGAAGTCGAGATGCAGACAAAATCTGGTTCAAGAAAAAAAAAAATACTTAAAATGTACAGATAATTTACTCATCCTCTTGTCATCCAAGATGTTCATGACTTTCTTTCCCAGTGTTGCCAAGTCCGCGGATTTCCTGCAGAATTGGGCTACTTTAACACTGTTGCCATGGGTTGTGATATTTAGCCCCTGGATTTTACCAGGGGAATGCCACCAAAAACGTGTATTTTACCCTGCAGAAAGTGATTTTTAACGGGGAACCCCCTCAAAACGCCACTGGGCTACTTTTGGGCTAGTAGCAATTGGGCGGGTTTTGTTGTGAAGACTTGGCAACCCTGTTCTCTCCTCAGTCGTAAAGAAATTATGTTTCTTGAGGAAAACATTCCAAAATGTTTCTGCATATAGTGGACTTTTTATGGTGCCCGCAAGTTTGAACTTCCATAATACAGTTTAAATGCAGCTTTAAAAAACTCTAAATGATCCCAGCCAAGGAAGAAGGGTCTTATCTAGTTATTTTCTAAAAAAAAATTACAATTTATATACTTTTTAACCTCAAATGCTCATCTTGTCTAGCTCTGAAATGCGCATGCGAATTCTGTGTAATCCGGGTCAATACAGTTAGGGTATGTCGGAAAACTCCCATCTCATTTTCTCCTCCAACTTCAAAATCGCCCAACGTCGCTGCAGAACTACCGACCCAGTGTTTACAAAGTGAATGTGCAAAGAAGGTCAAACACCCTTTACGAGCAAGGTAAAACAGTGATGTAGGATGATTTTGAAATTGGAAAATGAGATGGGAGTTTTTCGACATACCCTAACTGTATTGACCCGGATTACACAGACTACGCATGTGCATCACAGAGCTAGACAAGATGAGCATTTGAGGTTAAAAAGTATATAAATTGTACTTTTTTTTTTTTTTAGAAAATAACAGATCGTTTCACTAGATAAGACCCTTCTTCCTCAACTGGGATCGTTTAGAGCCCTTTGAAGCTGCATTTTGTAGGTTCAAACTCGCGGACACCATAGAAGACCACTATACGGAGAAAAATCCTAAAATGTTTTCCTCAAGAAACAATTTCTTTATGACTGAAGGAAGAAAGACCCGACCGTCTTGGATGACAAGGGGGTGAGTAAATTATCTGTAAATTTTTGTTCTGGAAGTGAACTTCTCCTTTAAGTCATCATTTTAGTTTTAGAAATTTACATCAGGCTTGATTAACCTTAGCTGCTTCTTAGTTTCAAAATTAGCCAGTAAACGTTCACACTTACAGTATAAATCGCTGTCTAATCACTAAGCTAGTACACTTTCATATCTAAAATTAGCACTAAACATTTAGTTTTGACCTCAACCACAGGCCTTATGGTAAGTGCTTATAAATAATAAATCCAGCTGATGTACAATAGAAATGGGTGAATGTTGTTTATTAAAAAGAACAGATTAAGTTAGCACTTAAGTTTTAAGTAAATGGATACTTGGATAATTTACAACATATACAACTGATAAAGCTAGACTTCAACAAAATCATTCACAGAGGAGGATGAGTCGACCCGCGGTTTGAGTCATCCCTGATTGTAGTGCCCATGATTAAGACTAAAAATAAAATGAATACAAAAACAACACCATCTAAACCTAACAACATCACATCATTCTACTATTATTTTTCACATTAAATCAAACAGGAATGAAGCACGATTATTCGTCAAGAGGTACAGGATGAATCTCAACAAACCTGCCAAGAACATGTTCAGGTCACCCTTAAATCAGTGTGAAAAATATTAAAATGATATATGTTATGTTATTTGTTACATAATAATAATTATATTAAAAAAAAAAAAAAAATCAAGAGTAATTTTTTCTTTTTTGCATTTTCATGACAAACACATTTTGCATTACAATAATGTAACTATTATCATTTGTACTGTATATCTTGGTAGTATTTAGTATTATTTTGGTAGTAAAAAAAACTTTTTTAATGTAATATGGTAAAATGGCTATATTGGAGTAATGGGAATATAATAAAAATAGATTAATTCTGAAAAATATGAATTAACAAAAGACCTGAAGTAAAATTACAATGACTATAGTGTTTTAAAAAAAAGGCTGACTTTTTTGGAAAAAATTAGTGACCTGGACATCTTTTCTTCCAATAAGACCTACATCTGTTTTTATTTCCGAAACTCTTCTTCTAATGTTTCTTCGTTATATTGAAAGCTCACAAATTCCTTCTACACCAAGTACAGTTTTTTTTTTTATCACATGCTACTCACGTATCCACATATTAAACTCTACCAACATCCAAAATCAATGCTACATATGTTAAGACATACAAATGGAAGAGAGGAGCTGTTGAGGGCAGCTGAACCCAAGAACAGTGCTGGTCAATATACATATGTTGATAAGCACCATCGAACTTTAGTGAAAGAAAGGAATCGATTCAGCATTGGATTATTACATTTCCTGAAGGTTTTTTAAGTCGAAGCATTCATAAAGCTGAGGCTACGAGAGATGATCAAATCTGCTATTCATTTAAAGGTTGCATGTTTATGCAAATGTTGACCCAACCAAATTCAGACTTCAAAGTCAGCAGTAAGTACCTGATGTAACAGCCCTATTAAAAGCACAAAATGAGCAGCATTTAGGATATTAATATCAGTGCATTAAAAACCAAAGTGTACCGATAAAGCTCAAAGCTCAATTACGTCTTTGTATCTCTATGCCACAGCAATAGAACTACGTTTCTCATAACCCTTCAGTGAAGCTTTCTGAATCTGGGTAAGGCTATGTGTTGTGTTATGTTTGTAGTTTCCTTCACACTTCTCCATCCTCAATACGGGCGAGCTGCCTTTCCAGGACGTCGATTCTGTGACCCTGAGCCAAAACCAGAGCACGCAACGCCCGAATCTCTGTCAGGATATCAGAAAGTTGGTCCTCCTGTGCAAGAAAGAAAAACATTTGGGTTTAACATTTAGGCATAAAAATTAACATTAAGGCTTTAAGATAAACAGGCAAGTGTCAAGTTAAAACATGAGGCACATAAATAATGTATTTAATATTACATTTTAGATCTAAAAAATTTATATACCAGTGGTGTTTCCTTTGAGGAGGCAAAAAATTGAATGAGAAAAAAAAACAAAAAACACTTCATCATTTTACAAAATATGACATAAAAAGCAGATAAATCACTCTTTTTCTAAAGTTTAGACAGCTTAACATCAGTTCATAAATAAAATACAGCTGAGGTCAAAAGTTTACATACACCTTGCAGAATCTGCAAAATGTTAATTATTTTACCAAAATAAGAGGGATCTTACAAAATGCATGTTATTTTTTTTATTTGTGACCCTGGACCAAAAAAA
>JAHKKF010535356.1:22458-34659 GCA_019740295.1 Labeo calbasu | reverse complement strand
GTGGGACAGTTAACCAATCACAACACATTTTGTTTTTCGGAAGGCGGGCCTTCGTTAAACCCAGAACTAATCAAGTCATTTGTGCCCGGCTGGGAGAAATGTATTGTAATAATGTAAATTATATTAAAAAAATAATGCATTTTTCTAACCACCAAGCATGAGAGCATGTTCTAGTACACCCCCAAAACAAAATCAAGACTTTGTAAAAGAGCATAATAGGACCCCTTTCATAAATCCTGTCAGTAGTTTCTAATGGCAAAAGAGGGTTTGTGCTAGCTCAAGATTAGGTTAGTAAATCTATGTCTTTACACTGACGTGAGACTGTTTTAAGCCAGTTATCATTTCAAAATACTGTATAACTATGTAAGTATTTGCTCTTTGTTTTTGCACATAGATGCAAAAGTATTCTCATCAGTCATTCACCTAGTCAAGCTGTTCTTGCATTGTCATGTAGAGCTGCATCCATTAATGATCTCCCTCTGATGTTTGTGTTGTTATTCTGCATTTACAGAAATTATTCAATAACCAGGCAGGAAAAAGCACGTCATCTTCCTCTTCCTCATTCTCACCTTTCATTGACCCTCGTTTGCTTCAGATCTCTCCACCTCAGAGTCCGCAGGGATACGGCCAGCGTGAGTCCACACGTCTGACAGCACTGACTTATGTACAGACACTGTGTGTGTGTGTGTGTGTGTGTGCTGTGGTATATATCGTTTGAGGACACACATGTGAATAATGACATGGATACTACATCATAAACATGGTTTATCAGGACACTTCCTGTGTCTGTGTCTCAATAAACCAAAAGGCTTTCTGAAATTCAAAAATTGCCAGTAGTTTCCTGTGAGGGGTAGGTTTAGGTGAGGGGTTGGGTTGGGTTAAGGTGACAGAAAATACAGTTTGTACAGTAGAAAAACCAGTACGCCTATGGAGAGTCGCTGTAAACCACATATGCAAGAATCTGTGTGTGTGTGTCATTGAATTACATGCACCTGACACATGTACAAACAGTCTCTCTGTGTGTCAGTGAACGGCAGGTGTGAGCCGTGTGTCAGACAGCCTCACAGGAAGGGCTCGGTGGTGAACGTCAACCCTACCAACATCCGTCCTCAGAGCGACGCCCCAGAGATACGCAAATATAAAAAGAAGTTCAACGCTGAAATCCTCTGTGCCAGTCTGTGGGGTGAGACACATTCACATATCATCACACCTCAGAAACGTCTGGAATGCAGTGCAGATGATACTAGTCCACTAACCGTTAAGAAGCTTTGTCGATCAAAATTTCATTAGTCGCTTAGTCGCAGAAAAAAAAATCCACAGGAAGTAGCGCAGTCACACAGTCCGTGACGGACAGATCGTTAACAGCTAATCTCTGTGGTAATACATCAGGCAAGACATCCAAATACTCGCCTATCATTCGTCAACCTCAAATATGGCTTATCATCTGAAATATGTAGAAGAAACTTTACATGGCAGCTCGATCTAATGTTAACCTGGCAATGAAAGCAAACAGGATGCGCTTTCTGCCGTCCTGGTCTCTGTGAACTTGAGAGGGTGAAATAAATAAATACATAAATAACCAAAACTCCATGTATACTTGCCTTACAGACATGAAATATGTATCTATAGAGAGTGAAACGTCTACTTTCAAATGAACCAATTTAGTCGCTGACTTCATCTCTTAAGCCGAAAACTAAGAAAGCACTAGTTTGTCAATAAATAATTAAAGTGTTAATGCAGCTTCCTTATTGTTTTTCCCTGACACATTCATAATCATTATTACTTCTGCCGCTGTGACGTGGCAAGATTTATGTGTGCATTTGAGCACTTATTAGGCTATGTAGGCAATTAAAGGCTCATTAGTTTGATTTATATGGTTTATTAATAAACGTGTGATTAGTCGACTAATCCCTTAAAATATACGACTACTAGTCGATCAGAAAAATCTTTAGTTGAGGGCAGCCCTAGGTATTAATAAAGGCTATCTACATGCTCCTGCATGAATCGATCATAAAACAATAAAAAAAAATGCTCTTTTAATTTACTCACTATGACCGTGCTGTTTGTGTGTGTGTTTAGGGGTGAATTTGCTGGTGGGCACAGAGAGCGGCCTGTGGCTGCTGGACCGCAGTGGTCAGGGCAAAGTTTACTCTCTCATCAGCCGCAGACGCTTCCAGCAGATGGACGTACTGGAGGGCCTCAACGTACTCATCACTATATCAGGTACATAGTCACCTTTATTTATATAGTGCTTTTAACAATACAAACTCTACATACTGCACTTTACTACAACATGGAGTATTCGTATATTTATACCAGCAAATGGATGAACAAAAACGAGAAGGTACAAATCCAGCAGGAGTCCTGGAAGTGTTCACCACACAACATTACATTATGTGATATTGTACGTAATAAATGTTCCCGTTCAGTCAGTCACATTCGACGTTAGGGGTCTCGCTTAGGAGCCCCAATCAGGCCAATGAACATTGGCGGGTGGAATTTGAACGCTCAGCCACTCCACCGTACACACGGGTTTATAAGAGGGCGGTGTGCTTCCATTCAGTCAGATTTTGGTTGCGTGTGTTTGAATGGTCACGCCTCCAATCACCTCTAAAAGAGCAGAAGAAAAGTGAAAATTCTCTTGCTTTTGGTGGTTCTGACAGCACATTCAGCAAAGATGCTTTTCTGTCTGTTCCTTTCTGTGTGCGGTCATTTTTTTTGGCTTCTGATGGTCACATTCGTTGCCTCACATGTCTAGGTTGTGAGCGTGCTGAGACGGCATTGTTGGATGGTTTATGCTCTCGCTATGAGAGCACATGAATGGCGCTGCGATCATGGCTCGCCTTCTTTAAAAACAGATGGTCCCCAGTCTGCTCGTCCCCCTGCTGTTTCTACATCTGCTCTGGCATGACATTGGCCGCAACTTTGGGCCACCCACAGGAAGGCGATGCAGCCCGTCCCTTATGCCACCACTAAAGCCACAGAGGCAATGAGTGGCTCTGAGACAGGCAACCCAGAGGTGGAGGCAGCTGCACTTTCCCAGGAGTTAGTGACTACACTGCTCTTTACACCAATTCAATCTATTCTTCTGGATCTGTGTATTGAATCAGACCCTACACAAGCTTCTGTACAAGATGCTAATGCAGAGGCACATTCTCACGTGTGTTTGGCCACAGGATTGGTTTGCAGTGATTGACCTGAAGGACATGTACTTTCATGTTTTGACATACAGACTGTTTCTTCAGTTTATCTCAAGGATTGGGACAAGACCTTGACTGCAGTGGCATATCAGTTGCCTCAAGCTGCTGGCAGTACTATTTCAGGGGAAGTATGTGCTGGTCCACACAGACAACACTGCGACCGTTGCGTGCATCAGCCGTCAAGGAGGTCTGTACTCCCACTGCATGTCACAACTCGCCTGCCATCTCCTTCTCAGGAGTCAGACGTGGCTCAAGTCACTGCATGACATTGGCATTCTGGGGTAGCTCAATCATGCAGAAGACCTGCTCTCACAACAGCTTGCGCTCCCAGCAGGATGGTCCAGCTGATTTGGTTTGGATTTGCTTACCTCAAGTCCTTCCACCTCCCACTCTTTTACTCCCTAACCAGTGGGACCCTTGGGACAGACGCACTGGCACACAGCTGGCCCTGGGGCCTACACAAGTATGCATTTCCCCCAGCGAGCCTGTGCAAGATCGGAGAGAACGAAGAGCAGGTCTTGTTGGTTGCACCTTACCGGCCCACCCGGACCAGGTCCTTCCTTCTCCGGGGCAGGGCACAATATGGCACACGTATCCAGATCCATTGTAAAGCATGACCTGATTATCAGGTTCCTAAGAGGCGAGTTAAACCCTCCCAGACTGCACCTCTTGGGATCTCTGTGGTTCTTTCAGGACTGCAGAGAGCCCCCTTTGAGTCACTGGAAACGGTCAAGCTTAGGATCATGTCTTTAAAGACAGCACTCCTGACTGTGAAATTTGGCGAAAAACCTTGAATTTGGGCCAGGTAATTCTCACATTATCCTGAGACCCTGGCATGGATACATGCCCAAAGTTCCCACCACTCCTTTCCAGGAAAAGCTGTTTGTCTGCTTTGGAAGGCAGCAGAAAGGAAAGGCTGTCTCCAAACAGAGGTTGGCCCATTGGCTAGTGCACGCCCTCACCTGGGCGCATACCAAGCACAAGGTGAGCCGTGCCCCCTAGGCGTGAGGGCTCACTCCACTTAGATTGTTGGGCATGGGCATTGTTGCACAGCATCTCTCTAGCTGACACCTGCAGAGCTGCGGGCTGGGTGACATCTAAGACCTTTATGAGATTCTACAGTCTCAGGGTTGAGCTCGGTGTCTCGCTTGCAGCACCATTCCCCGTCAACAGGGGGTATGAGCGCCATTTCATCTTTGCAGGTGTGTTTCTCAACTGACAAACCCTGGACTGCACATCCTCCAGCAGCCCTCGGCTGTCAGGTTTGGTGGAGGAGCCTGACACCAGGCTCAAGACTTGCGTTTTCTTGCCCCGTCCGTCAGCCCCTGTACTGAGCTTGGTGTCCCACATGTAGTAGTTGCCGTCTGGTAATCCCACGTATGTATTTTTCCATGATACGGTTTCCCTGTTGGTAACCTTGTGTCTTTCCCTTGACAGAATTACTTCTGTCTAGTCTCTGCTTTGGTAGTTGTTCCATCCCTTTTCAGGCAGTAAGACCTCAACATCCGTGTCGACACAACATCTACGTTCCTTCCTTCAGGGAATGAGGGTTACATAAGTAACCAAGACGTTCTCACTCGACTTACTCATCCATGATACTGTTCAGTGTCTTGCAACAAGCAACAATATTGTTCAATGCATAGTGTTGCTGAAGAGACAATCTGTCATGAAAACCTACTCACACTTATAATGGCTTATACCCAGTTGAACATGTAAATCACTGATTATAATTCCATGAACGGGATCATTGTCATCTTTTACCAAGTTCATAGAAATACAATATTCTCATTAGCTGCATTTAGTTACTTCAGCTTTACATGCAACACTGTTATTTTTCCATTTGAAAATTTTAATTATTGCAAACTTATAAAGGTGGTGTGTGTATTAGCAAATACAGATGCAACAATACAGTTAGTCCACGGTTCAGTACCTATCTCGGTTTTTAACCACAGTTTTCAGTCCGGTTCGGTTCTGATAGTTTGCCACGTCAGTGGTTTTTTTTGTTGTTGTTGTTTTTTTGCATCTAATTAACAACAAAATACTCCTGTAAACCTCTGTACACTGGAAAAAGTGTGGATTATTATATGTCTGCTTAATATATGCAAAAAAAGGATGAGTTTCATACATGCATGCAGAAAATTCACATATGCGTCAAAGAGAAAATGTTCCGGCCAGGAAATCTCTAATATGGATAAAGGCATCGCTATTGCTATAACTGAATAAAAACAAGATTTAACGTTAAACATTTTGAATGATGAAATATAAGGACAATAACACTCGTCTGCAATAATATATGGTTTATCTGTATTGATATATATATATATATATATGAAGTATATATTTGTAAGCCAGTATAGAACATATTGTCTGCCTCATTCTGTGATAAGAAGCCACATCAGATCAAAGGAAGTTATTTCAAACACTCGACTGATGCTGGGAAGTAAAAATAAGTTATGATGTTCTCTTTTGTTGGACAACAAGTTTAGAAAGGCTTATCATTGCATTTCATTAGAAGGGAAGATGTTTTGCAAGTGTTTCTTTTTCAGATATAAACAGGGAGGTGTTTCCTTATCTCAGCACGTGAAATCACGGGCACACACACACAGAAACTTTTGAGAGAAATAAAACAAGGAAATTATTTAAATGCAAAACCAAAAAACCACAATTCAGAAGCGCGTATTGAACCGTCGATGTTGAACCGAACAGTTTGATATTATATTGAGTATTGTGACATCCCTAGTGTGTATATGTGTTTGTTTCTGTGTGTTTATCATCTTTTCATTATTTTATGTGGAAAGGTAAAAAAAACAAGCTGAGGCTGTATTACCTGTCCTGGTTGAGGAATAAGATCTTGCGTAATGATCCAGAGGTGGAGAAGAAACAGGGCTGGACGTCAGTGGGAGAACTGGAGGGTTGTGTGAGCTATAAAGTAGGTGAGTTCTGAACAAGACAACATTTCACATATGTTAAATGGACTTTACCAACAAACATCAGTGTGCTGCATCTCAAGCAGTTTTACTGTAAACAAGGGCTAAACTCCTTTTAGCACAGAGAGACATTCAATGTAGGCCATTAAAACATACTAAGTATTGTAATTATAAAGGCTGACATTTATTTTAATGGACTGCATGGAAACACCTAGTGAACTCAATCTAACAAACTAGAGGAGAAAACATTATAATTATATTACAGCTGTAAGCAGCAAAACTGACAGAAACTCTGGATTAAAAAAAAAAACATCTATCAAGTGCAATCAAGCATGGTGAATGACACATGATAATAGCGCAGATTCAGATTTCAGTGTCGTAACTGGTCACTTTTGCTCTAGTGAAAATGATGTAGGGTGGAAATGTTTGATAAATGTCTTCCGTCAGCGTCATCACCGTAAGTCAGTGTTTTTGATGATCTTTTACTCCATACTAACATCATGCTGATGATTTCAGTTCGCTATGAAAAAATCAAGTTCCTGGTCATCGCTTTGAGGAACGCTGTGGAGGTCTACGCCTGGGCCCCCAAACCATATCACAAGTTTATGGCTTTCAGAGTAAGTCTCATATGTTAGTAGAGATGTTAATTCATTCTTAGGCATTTTGATTAACTGAGGAAATTTAGCAAAGGCTACCAAAAACAAACCAAGTCATATTTTTTAACACAAAAACCTCGGTGCTCGTACTGGAGCGCTTCACATCACTAGTGCAGTGCTGTACCGGGTGCGCTAACGAACAAGTTTACTGTGCCGCATGTATGGAGTCGGTCAGATGATGTAAACATCGAAATGTGTTAGTTTACAAATGGTAAAAGTGTTTTGAGCTCATATCATAGTGTTGTGTGATGATCCACACAAGAATAAGTCTTCATTAATCAATAATTTGCCACTGCAGTCATTTGTGTACAACAGAACAAAAGTTGTTGGTGTTTTACTGCCGCTGGTGTCTGTTTCAGCTGGACTGCTGTCAGATTTATGTATAGGTGTGTTTTTGCAGTTCAGCAGTAATGTAGACAGAGTCACATTTTTCCATTGAGTGGATTGAAATATAAATGCTCTAATAATGCGGTTTCTAACTTTCACTGTACCATATAACAGTTGTGTTGGACCGTGGCTAAGGAGCCGTCACGGTCGCAGCTACCGTACTTTGTAATGTGATATTTCTAATTACCTGCTGTTCGTATTTCTGTGTTCTTCCATTGGAAAAAATAGGGTGGTGTAATGATAGGTAATGTAAGTGGGGTGTTTTTGGAAATGGGTCATTTTTGAGTACGTGTCCTACTTCGCTGCGGTCCTGAGAGACTTACTCTACTTCTGACATGTACTTCCGCCGCTTAGACGTATAACATTGTCCTGCATATTCTAATGAAAATACAAACGTTGTTTTTTCCGAAATTTCTTCCTCAGTTGTGGCAATGTGCATGATATTTTGTCTACTGAAGTACTTGACAGATAAATGAAACTTGCCCCTAAGCAGGAGAAATAGTACAGATAATGACTTGGTTCTCACATCACGGGTGTTGGAGGTCGACAGCTGTATTTATGAGCGACGTGACTCCTGAACTGTCTCGTTCACAGCATTGGAGTCACTAGAGTATAAATCAATGTCAGTCCCGTTTGTTGTTTGTGTTAAGCTGTGAATATATCTTGTAATCGAAGATGACGACGTCCAAAACGCTGGATCACGGTTAGCATAACACAAGTCCAGTCAAGGCACAGGTTCATCCATCAAACCTTAAGTAACGATAGCAGTGAAGACGACGACTGATTACACACAGCTCACGTCTCTGTACTATGCACATATGAACATGTATGGGGTTACAGAATGTGGCTGACAGAAAACCACCAGTCCGTGTCTTTACACACCACAGAGAAAACAACTGAATAATAAATATTAGAAAAATATATCACAAAAACTTTCAGATTTACTAACTGATTTGTTGTGTGTGTCAGTCTTTCAGCTCACTGCCTCAGAAGCCGCTGTCAGTCGACCTGACGGTGGAGAACGGACAGAGGTTAAAGGTCATCTACGGTTCTCACTTTGGGTTTCATGCTATAGATGTGGATTCAGGGACGCCCTTCGATCTCTACCTGCCCAGTCACGTGAGTATTCTTTACATTCCTGGCACATTTCATGTCAATATAACCTGAAACTCAGACAAGTTTAATAAGTGAAGTACAGTTGAAGCATTGTGAATATTTCTTTGCTGTTGCAAGTTTGATCCATCTGTGTGCACATTCACATTAGCTTTAACTCATATTTGGGACGTGCTAGCATTCTAGGGACCTGAGTAAATCTGGCAATAATCAGCTGTAACGCAGTTAAAACATGTGTTCCCATATTGACATTGACATATTGGGACGATTAATTTAAATCTTCCACACACTCGGTACTGATGGTCTTACTGTGTGGTTTATTGTACAGTCATTAAATGTTGTAGTACGAAACATGTGATACATATTTTATTATGTTGCTCCAGGTAAATACATCACTGTAAGACAGAAGAATACAGACAGTCAATCAGTGAACAAATTCAGAATGTTACAGTTTTGATGAAATACAAATAGGTTTATTGTAATCAAAAATAAATAAATAAATACAGTACAGTAAACAAAAACTGCATTATAAGAGTCTGCAGACACGATGCCAGATCTGAAAACGTGGTCTGGGAAACTGGTATTTGAGACCATAGAAACAGTGCTGACGTAGTCCAGTTAATCCATGTTCAATGGTAATTGGTGTCAGTGAATCCCATTACTCTGAAACATCATCTAAACACTAAATGCAACAGTTTGAGCAGTTGTTTCAATTGATGGTTAGATCAAAAACACTGTTAATGTCCCAAAATTCATCACACATGAAAGAAAAAAAATCAATTCAGCAATAAAGCAGAAGATAATAGTGTCATTGTCCAGCTAAATGCAGTTCAAGTTTTGCTCTCATCTGAAAATGACTGAGAAACCAGGCTAATAAAGGGTAGCATCACAAAACCATCACGCACAAAACTTTCCTTTTCTCACAAGGAGTCAAAATGATTTTGATTGTGGGGTGAAACATTCACCCTTTCAGGCATCTAACAGTACAGTGACCAGAAAAAAACGCACTTGTTTGTTTTCTGCCAAACGCTACGATTCAGGGTTTGTATAAATATGCAGAGCACGCAGAAGATAATGTTGTGATGATGTAGAGCTGCATTTGCCTTGTTGCTGACGTCCCCACACACCCACACAGCAGCGTATCCTACACCGAGAGGAAGAGCGATGAGTGTGGTGTTCACCCACGGCTCTGCCGCCCCCTCAGCGCCGGCCCACACTCCAGTGAGCCGTCCCACATACTCACGGACTGGTTCACCCTCACAATCTGCGCGCGTGTGCTAGTTTCTCCGAACTGATCTCGCGTCCAAAAATAACTCTGCAGCTTTCGCTACGTTCCCAGAGCATAAGCCCATTGAAATGACCTGTTATTTGACAGTTTTTTTTTTCTAATAAGAGGCAGTAGATAAATTTAGAGTGAACTAGCAGTGTGATACAGAACTGGAGGCTGGGCGGCACTGGATCATGTAGATTTCCATACCAACATTTGCTCATCCATTCCCTCCCATTCTCTCGTTCATTCGTTCTGTCTCTTTTTCACATTCTCTCTCACACACACACACACACACACATTGTGTTTTTCCATCTTTCTCGCAGTTGTTGGATTTCACTTGCACACAGTCATTATCAAACTCCTTCCGCGCTCGAGCTGCTCTTTGCGTGGTGTAAATCTTCCTCTCCCACTTGGAAACACACGCTCTCTGTCTGTGGCGGCGTGTTTGCGCGGCTGGCGCTCATGAGAATCCCGCGGCAGAGGATAAAGATCGCTCTGCGGCTCTGGATGCCCGTGTTGATGCTCAGGATCGTGGTGGCTCTACAGAGGGACGGCAGCACAGTGTGCGTGAATTTATTTCTGAGTCAGGCAAGTACAGTGGGAGGTGTGTGATTGTGTTAATGACAGATTATCTGTTCTAATGCTTTGTTTGTTTGAGCTTTGGAGACATGCGTGTAAAAAGTGGTTAAGGAATTGTTTTATATAAGTTTGGTCAAAGGAAACACATGCTGTGACTTTTGATGCTATTAAAATATGTTTGGTCGTAGTGTGTGAAAGAACTTTACTTTCGTTTTATAAACACTAAAATAATGACGTATCGCAGTTGTTACTGTTACTCTTAGTGATTTGAACAAACCCCTAGCACTAATTATTACATTTGACAACAGTGGGATCTCAAATCATGTGACTGTTGTTCGGAGTTATGATCGTCACCTGGCTAATAACATGGATGAAAAAAATCACATAGATTCACCTTATCTAGAAACCAGAGGAGAAATCATAGACGCCTGGGGGTGGACAGTAATCAACCACACGACGATGCACCAAAAACCTCTCTTAACACTGAAGCAATGCTCTGGCAAACACCAACTACAGTTTTTCATAACTCCAGTCCTAAGGACCAATGGCTCTGCACAGTTTTGTACATCTTCCTTAATTGATTCTGCGTGGCGTTGCACTGAAACCCCTCTGTGGCTTAGCCTTGGCTTTGTCCACACAGTCAGCATTTGGCTTTGACATACTTACATATCATCATATCTATTCGTCATATCAGTTGTGTCAGGTAACTCATTAGGGAGGTGACAGATAAATATAGACATAGATAAGAGTAATAATCCCAGCCGTACCGCCACTGATCAATTATGCAAGGGTAGGTGTGCTATTTACAAATAGGTGAGGAGCGGAAAAGAATGAATAGAATAAAATATATGTAAATGCCAAATGGTGGTCTCTCTGTTGAAATTTGCAAAGAAATAAGAAAATTTAAATATTCAGTGACCTCATCTCTCCACAAAGGCTGGGAGAGTCTGACGTAAACTAAATTCCCCGAAGAATAGGTAGTGGAATAAGCCAAATCTACAGTAGGATTAAAGGTAAAAAGGCATTAAACAAATTTCTAAAGTAGAAAATAACAACAGTTTAAAAATAACAAACCGATAAAAGATACTGAATTGATGAATGTAAAAACATGAAACTGTTAATACATGACACTTTTGTAAAAGTACAATAACACCCAGTTGGAAAACAAAAATAGTCTGAATCCTTGAGTATGTGACCCCCAGATATGCCACGCCCTAGAGAAACACACAGCACAACCCAGATGTGGACACTAGCAGCCAGGCCATTTAGTGAAATGGAGTGACATGAGGGTCAAATATGGTAACCCATAGTTGGAATTTGTCTTCTGTTTAGAACGCCAGAGGAAAGGCATAAACATTACATGGATCATGAAAAAAAATGTATGTATAGTGCTTTATACTCGATAAAGCACTAACTGTAGTTGTAATGTCCTAATTTTGTAATAAGGAATGAAAACCATGACAAGAAACTTTGGAATCACAAGTGCTGTATATACACACAAGGGCAGGGCTAGGGCTACCCTAATCAAACACCTGAACAAGAACTAATTAGTGTCTTCAGGATTGCTAAACTCTGCAGGACAGTGGCTGCCTAGCCCTCCACATGGGTAACAAAGCTAACTGGATACAGCTGGAACCAGTATGACAAACGAGGAGGACAACAGAGGACAAACAGGAACTAAACAGAAGTATGAACTAAAAGGCTACATCAGTGGTTTTCCAATTCCAGTCCTGAGGGCCCCCTGCACTGCATATTTTATAATGCACTGCATAATTTAACACACCTGATTGAGATCATCAGCACGTTAGTCCAGTTCATGGATCTTTCTCCTAACAAAATGATGATCTCAATCAGGTGTGTTAAATGAGGGAGACATGCAAAATGTGCAGTGCAGGGGCCCCCAGGACTGGAATTGTGAATTACTGGACTATATAAGGCAGGAGCACAGAGCCCCCTAGTTAAGGGACAACTCATGACACCCCTATATATACGAAAAACAACACGGTGTCCTGATGAAGCAAGGGATCCAGGCAGAACCGGGAGAGATGGAGACCACGGCAGAGCAGAAG
>JAHKKF010535356.1:0-22408 GCA_019740295.1 Labeo calbasu | reverse complement strand
GAGCAGAAGACCCTGAGGATCATGAGACCATGGCGGAGCAAGAAACCAAGGTGGAGCTGGCTGGAGGACCCAGTGGAAGCTGCCGAGCAGCAGTGGAAACCACGGCAGAGCAAAGACAGGAAACTCAGGCGAACTCAGAGACTGCACTCCTAGCCGAAATAGATCAGACTGTGGCTGTGACGGAGTGAGTAGACAGCTCAGTGGGCCCAGGGTTGGAGTGGACTCTGGGACTGCCCTCTTGGCCAAGACAGACAGTTCAAGAGCAGATACCACTGCCTTCAAGGAAGTTGTAGCGGACCTGTCGCCAAAGGTGTCAGGCTGGGAAGTGTGTGCAGCCCACACACTCAGGACAGTGGCAGCCATCATCAGAAGCTCTGAGTACACTGGAAGGACCTCCAGGACCAGCAGACTTGAGGCCTCCAGGACCACTGGACCTAAGGCACTGGATGCCACCACCTCTATGCCAGACAGAGAAGTATGCATGGCACCCACAGGATGGTGCCAGCCATCATCAGAAGCACTGAGGATCACTGTGATATACAGTGATCACTAGACTGGTCAAGACAAGTCACCTTTATATATATATATAGATAGATAGTGCTTTTTACAATACAGATTATGTCAAAGCAGCTTTATAGTTTTAAACAGGAAAATAGTGTGTTGATAATGCAAAAGGACAACAGTAAACACTCAATTTGACAGCGGCAAGAAACCAAAACTCCCTCGGTGACAGAAATGAAGAAAGAAAAAAAAAAACCTTGGGAGAAACCAGGCTTAGTCGAGGGGCCAGTTCTCCTCTGGCCAGACGAGCCAGCAGTTTGTTCCATGTTGCAGCAAAGTCAGATTGTGCAGAGGACTCATCTGGTTCCTGTGGTCTTGTCCTGATGGCCATCTGGGTGACAAGATCTTCACTAGAGATGTCTCTGGGGCTCATCTAGTTGACATGGTCTCCGCTGACATTCAGGGCTGTAGAGGTGGACCCTAGATTCTGATCCACCGTCTGGACTGGATACGGACTGGATCTGAGTGGCTACGGTGACCTCGGAATAAGAACAAAACAGACTAATATTAGCATAGATGCCATAGTACATCGGGTGTTATGGGAAAGTGTTCCTGGTTCCGGTTGACCTAATTAATGCAGCCTAACAATCCTTTAACGGATTTGAAATATATAAATGTGTTATGTGTAAGCCAGGTTAAAGAGATGGATTCTTAGTCTAGATTGAAAGTGACAGTGTGTTCGCCTCCTGAACAGTGTTGGGTAGATTGTTCCAGAGTTTTGGCACTAAATAAGAAAATGATCTGCCTCCCGCAGTTGATTTTGATATTCTAGGTATTATCAAATTGTCAGAGTTTTGACAACGCAGCAAATGTGAAGAACTGTAATGCGATAAGAGCTCGCACAAATACAGAGGAGCTAAACCGTTCAGGGCTTTATAAGTAATTAGCAAGATTTTAAAATCTATACGATGTTTAATATGGAGCCAATGCAGTGTTGACAGAACCGGGCTAATATGATCATACTTTCTGGTTCTAGTAAGAACTCTAGCTGTTGCATTTTGGACCAGCTGGAGTTTGTTTATTAAGCGAGCAGAACAACCACCCAATAAAGCATTACAGTAATCTAACCTTTTAGGTCATTTCAACAAGGACCAGGTTATGATGCGGTGAGCCTCAAGATTAAATATAATTCATGACTTTATTAATTACATGTGCCTGATTTTCTTCCTATTCTTTTTACCAACAAAACTTGTTCATACCATCTTTTGTAAGAGACAAACTCTGACTTGGTTTCATATTGAATTTCTTGTGATGTGAATTGATACAGGTTTCATCTGCTTGTCTATCCTGTAGTTTTTTTTTATCTTAAAAACAACACAATTTCTAAACAGTCAGTTGGTATATAAGAAAAATAAGTCGATTGTTTGATCAGGGGTGCTTGATATTACAAACTAATGTATGGAGCTGTGTGTTATTTATGATAAGTGCTTGTCTTTCCAGTTTCAAAATGTTGCTTCCCCAATCATTTTATGTGCTCCTAACATAATTTAAAAAAAAACATAATTTAACTGGCTTAATTATGCAGCGTAAATGTAAAATGTCTGAACTATACATAACATTAATAACATTTATATTTACATTTTCTCTAAGAATATTGTCTCAGCTTTAACAAATGTCACGTTCATGTAATGACCAGCTGACCTGCTGCATTGCGTGCTGCGACTGGTAAATGTACTCGACTCCGTGGCACAAGCAGTACAGTACAGTCACATGTCTGTGAATTGTGTTTGCTGACACTGACTGGAGGTTAATCTGCATTCATTAAGGCAGTTACTGTCAGTCTCTTTATAACAGAATGCCTGTGCGTTTCAGATCCAAGGTGCGATTCGGCCGCATGCCATCATCATCCTCCCCAGCAGCAGTGGGATGGAGCTGTTGCTGTGTTACGAGGACGAGGGCGTCTATATTGACACCTATGGCCGCATCACCAAGGAGACGGTGCTGCAGTGGGGGGAGATGCCCGCCTCTGTGGGTGAGCTCCAACACACACACACACACACACACACTTGTAGCAGAGATACACATGATGCACAAGACAGACATAGAGTGATTATTCACAGAGGATCCGGTCTGCATGTTTTTCTCATTGCTTGATTCTGTGTCTGATTGTGTTTCGCTTGTGAGTTGTGTTACTCCTCTAAGGCTGCACTCACATTAAGGAAGTTCTTGTAATGACTGATGTGCGTGAGACTCTAAATGTGAAAAAGCAAAACTCATTTGGATGGATGAGTCATCTCACTTCCTACACAGCAGCAGATCTGTGTGGAGTAAAGTCACCGCCGTTCTTCAGCTCTGGATGAGGCTGATAAAGACGCTAAAGTTTTCAAAATCCACACAGCTAGGACAATATCTTCAGAATTGCTTTCAGAGCTACGCTCATGCATTTATCTTCTGAAAACATAACTGAAGTACCCGCTTAGAACAGACATGATGCTGATATCGTTGCTGTTCTTGATGTGGGCACGTGATGTGTGATGAAACGCAAGGCAATCCAGTGATTTCTCTTTCTCTGTAAAATAACACATGAGAACATTCACTGCATTTTCATTCCCTCATCAGTTCCTGTATTTCAGGATGTGTACAAATTAGGATCTGTTTTTTTTTTTTTATTATTATTATAATTTATCCAACACGCTCTTGGGTGGATTCAGGTGTGTGAGACATTATATATATACATATGTTTTTATATTGGAAATGCAGTAGTCTTATGTTGGAAGATGTGACATGTAGTTCTCTGAGATCTGTGTGTTCAGTCTAATAAGCAAGAGAAACTCTGTTATGAGACTATAGTATTTAACAGAACTTCATCTGTCAGTTGTTTCCAACTGTAAAGTGTCTAATTAATCATTTCTGACACATGACGACCGAACTGTAGCACATGAATGATGCACTGCAGATAAAATATTTACATCTGCCAATGTAAGTTTAATATTTGGTTTGGTTCCTCCGCTGGCGAATCTCTGTTTCTCTGGCAGCGCTCTGTACCTGAGTATGGAGGAGAATATTGTGTGGAGCTGTAGACTGATGAAAGAGCTCATCGGTCCGGTGATGTTTTCCATTAGGGCTGCTAGTTGGCTCAGTGGCAGCAAAGCAGTATTTGAATGAATCAAAGCTAATTCCATAACCTCACAAGACTTGAACAGGAAACAGGAGTTGTCAGTTCAATACGGACACAGTGTTACTTACTTTTATTAATAATAATACTAATAATAATAATTCATTTTATTTATTGGTGCCTTTCAAGGACACCTTACAAATAATCAAATGCATAAACAATAAAGGAAATGAAACAATACACAATGATATACAAAACTACATCAATCAGAATAAACTAATCTAAAAAAATAAGTTTTAAGATGCAAATTAAAAATTGAAAGACTACAACTATTACGTTTGCCAAGAGGTAAAGTATTTCAAAGACTCTGAGCAGTAAAACCAAAAGCTCTACGTCCCATGGTAGTCAAACGTACAGATGGTACAACTAAAGTCACAGAAGCAGAAGAGGTGAGAGATCAGGTAGATGAATACACATAAAGACGTTCACACAAATATGAAGGTACCAGATTATGAAGAACATTATAAATGAAAAGTAAACTTTTAAATTGAATCTGATATTTGACTGGAAGCCAATGGAGCCAGTGGCATCAACGCTGGAGAAATATGCTCAAACAGCGGCGGTGCTCGTTTAATGATTCGAACTTCTGAATTCTGGACCGTTTGAAGTTTGTAAAGGAGTTTCTGTGAGACACCACTAAGAGGACAATTACAGTGGTCGATGTGAAATGTAACTAATGCTTGCACAAGGACAGCAGTACTCTTAGCAGAAAGACACGATCGAAGACCATTATGTTTCGCAAATGATTCCGTGTTGACCGAGCAGTATTATTTACATGTGCCTCAAAAGATAAAGTGCTGTCAAGGATGACACCCAGACTCCTCACCCGCAAAGAAGGAGAATTAACAGACTATATGTAAAACTTTCAAAATTTTGCTGTATTGATTTAGTACCTATTAATACAATTTTAGTCTTCTCACCATCGAACTTAAGGAAATTAGATGTAAACCATGGTTTAATGTTCAGTTTAACAAAGCAAACGAGAAGAACGTGACAAAGTTGGATTAGGCTTTGAAGACATATAGAGCTGGTGTCATCAGCATAACAACGAAAATTTCTACCAAATTTACAGAAGATGTGTCCTAAAGGCAATAGATAAATAAAACAGGAGAGGGCCCAAAACTGAGCCCTGAGGCGCACCGCTAGCGATCTGAGATATCTGTGATTTGAAACGTTTAATTTGACCAACATGAGTCCGACCCGATAAATAAGATCTAAGCCGATTTACAGTAGTACCAGTAATTCCAATGGAAATCAACCTCTCCAACAAGGTACTGTGTGAAATACTGTCAAAAGGTGCACCTGTGTCAGAAAGAATGAGTATTGATAGAAGTACAGAATCCAGTCATTAACAGATCGTTTGGACTTTAATAAGTGCGGTCTCCGTACTGTGGTATGGACAACAGGCAGAGTGAGATTGCTCAAACAAGTTATTCTCTACTAGACAAACACGTGTCGAGCAGCTATTTTTCCAGCAATTTAGAAAAAAAAAGGTAAATTAGAAATAGGTCAAAAGTTTTCTGGGTTATTATGATCCGCACCGGCTTTCTTAAGTGTAGGAGTTACGGCTGCTAGTTTAAGGGATGAAGGAATAATACAGTAGTAAGACAGAACTTAACCACACTGACAAGTAGAAGGTTTAGACTTTAAGTTACGCAAGTTGTTGGTTGAGTCCATTTGGACTAGAAGATCTGCTGCTGACGAGCAGTTTAATTTAGGAACTTTACTGGCCACAGTGTGGAAAACTGTCAAGAATACAAGGGTAAAATCTTGGAGCACAGAGGACAGTGCCATGACTACATAAAATAACTGCCCCGACTGTGTCTGAACTGTCATTTAGTTCCTGGTCAAAAATGAACAGCAAAAATAAACCACAAATAATGCAAAACCTATGATAATGCAGCTATGATAATATTTTTTAAAGGCAGGTCGATTTTCAAGGGTTAACCTACATGGCCCAGCTCTAATCACAGCTCATATAGTTGAGATGAAATGTAGATGTGGGTTAAAACTCGACTCATTCTTGTTCATATTTGCTGATGTTGAACAGCAATGATAGGAAACCCTGTTGTGCCAGATGATCTCGGCTTTACTGAACTGAATAAGCTGGAGATGTTTATTCGTGACTCTGGTTGATATGATGATGTTGTTGATTTGCAGCTTACCTTCAGTCGAATCAAGTGATGGGATGGGGAGAGAAAGCCATCGAACTGAGATCCGCCAAGACGGGCAGTCTAGAGGGAGTCTTCATGCACAAAAAGGCTCAGAAACTCAAGTTCCTGTGTGAGAGAAACGATAAAGTAAGAAAACATCTCTTTATGCTTGTGTAATATCACATTTAAAAATGCAGAAAATCTCTACAGATGAGTCTCGCAGAGCAAAGGATTACTATAGGCATCGTAAGCGTGACTAAAAAGCATGAAACATGAAGCCCGTGTGTGTGTGTGCAGGTGTTTTTTGCTTCGGTGCAGTCGGGTGGATGCAGTCAGATCTACTTCATGACGTTAGGACAGAACTCTCTCTTCAGCTGGTGATCGACGGTCTCCGTCTCACAGACCGCCGCCGCTGCTGGTGGGAAATGACCGAGTACAGACTCCATATCGCGTAACCGACCGACAAGATTCAAATGGTCCATTTTTTCATTTGAATTTTCTGCATTCACATGTAAACATTTTAATGGAAGTGATATATAAATGTATGATTTAATACATGTAAAATAGTTGATATATCGCGTTGTGTCTGACAGTGTCAGCGCTTGTCTTGATCTGTGCTTAAAACAGAAGCCTTGTTTTGCATTGTTATTTTATCCTTTTATTTCCATGTCAAATCTTGCAAAAAAGTCCTTGATATTTTGTCCCTAATACCTGATTATTTTATTGTATAATAACAACCATGGCTGGTACACGGTGAACCCAATACTAACCGCTAGTAGAGTAACTGTCAAACGTTGTAGCGTCTTTGGGTGAAATATGACGATAATTCAGAGTAGAAACGACTGAAATGAACCGATAACTGCAGACGTTCAGCTTTCACTTTACAGGCTTTCTGAGTTTAATTAAAACAGATGGCAGTTGTATCTTTACTGTTTTAGTTTTTTATAGGTCTCACTGTACTAAAACACAGACGTAACGTGGACGTGATAAATGTGATCTAAATAAAAGGTTTGTTTAGTTTTTGGTTGTAGGAGTTTTGCATGCAGACTAAATGACTGATCTTTGGCAGCCGCCTGTAGGAAAGCAGTCACGCGGCCGACGTTTCCCAATTAGTTGTTGACCACATTTCACAGAGGACAGAGTTTGTTCTAGTTTAGTTTTTTTTTCTGCTGGTTCTGGATAATCAAGAGTCTTCACTATGGTTTCTTTAGGTACACTGACAGTGCAGCAGAGTCAAACATATCAGCTCAAGTTTGAGGATGATTAGTAAATACAAACGCGTCGTTCACAAAGACGATGAACTGATGACATAAATGCATCCCTCTGATGGTTTTTGGTAAATGTGCGAAACATTCAGAGACGGTGCAACGCTTACTTTCACCTGCACCTTCATTGCACTTCTGTCGCTTAATATGTGATTTTGTTAGCCACATACTGCTTGTTCGGGGTCAGAGGACCCATCTGAAACATTTAGAACAATATAACAATAATACAGTGAAGCATGGCTGTGTGTGGAAGACACAGCGTAGCAGGTTAAGCGAGGCTGCGGAGGAGTGAACGTGTGTGGAGATGCGATCGTGACGCAGGTGATTCTGTTGGTTCTCAACTTAAAATGAGGAAAATGCACGAAGCAAAGAAAAGCCGCAGGAAGTGGAAGATGATCATATGAAAGAGTTAAAGAAAGTTGAAATGTAGGAAATCAGAGTTGAGAGGTGTGGAGTTTGCGATCAAATGGACTGATAATGCAAATGTTATGTTTTGTTATGATTTCTGCACTCAAAACACCAGTGCTTGTACAGATAAAATACTTCTGGACCATGTGCACTTTACATCACTTGTATACAGACTAGCTTGCGTAATACTGCTGTGATGGTTTTCGATCTTTTTTTTTTTTTTTTTTTAACAATAAAACTAAAATGGCACCCAAAGGTTGATTTACAACGGACATTAGTGGTCTGATCATTTGCAGCAAGAGACCCTCCATCACAATGCACTGATTTCATACTGTAATCGAGCAGAGCATCTCAGTATGTGGAGAAGACGAGCGTTTAGAAAAGCTGCACACGCATCAGGATCAGTAGACGGCTGTCGTTCAACTCTATTCTGTAGTGGTGCAGTAGTTTTATGTAATTCTTTGCTCCGTTAGGAAACCACTGGGAATCTGATGCTCGGATCAGCTCTGTAGCTTCATCGGTTCAGTCGCAGACGAGCGGACGGTGTTCGGTTCGGTCACACTCTCATAAAAAGTTTAGTTGTCTTTTGCTCCAGCAGGACGTGTCCGAGTGTATACTCAGCCGTGCCTTAATGTGCTCTGAATGCCGTCTGGCTTATGTGTAAGACGTGATGAATGTAAAACTCTTCACTGAGTTTTGCTTTAACATTAAAATGTCTTGACATCGTTGGTTTCTGTACTTTCATTTTGGTTCAAACTTTAAAAGTCAGTACTGTAGATTAACAACAGAACATTTTAATTTAATTCAAAGCTTTTTTCTTTGTAATCGTCTGACTGTATATTTCCTGTACTGTACATATTCCTAAATACTGTGTTTTATAGACAGTTAATTATCAAGCGTAATAGGAAGCACCATATACTCAATAATTCGGTTTGTCAAAACCTCTGTTGGGTTTGGATTGTAACAGCATATTGCATATACAATATATGTTGTGTCACATGAAGGAATTGAGCCAAATAAATGCTTTAAGAATAGACCGCTCTGTACGTCTTTGTTCAACTGTGCTACATTAGTGCAAAACGTCCATACAAACCATCATGCTGTATGCCATTTGCAGAAATAAAAGATCCCTTAAATCCTCAGAGATCTCATTCTGTTTAAACTCTATCATAGACATTGTCTGTAAACTCATATACAATGATCAGCTCAGTACAACAAATCTACTGTGCATTTATTCAACAAAGTTCAGAGCTCATGTGCCCTCAAAGAAAAAAAACTAAAAAAAAAAACTAACAAGCTGTGTGAATAAAAAATAATTATTTGAATGAAATAATTCTTAGATATAGTAGATTTTGTTAAGAGAACGAAGAAACTCTGACGCTGTGTCAAGTGCCGACGCTATGGAACGCCTTCGGTGGGACCGATGTTTGAGGAACCAATGCAGACTGACTACTGCACTCATTAGGGGTGTGACAAGACACTTCGCTCACAAGACCAAACCAGACACAAGGTTCATGAGAACGAGACAAGATTTTTACACAGTGTTTTAAGAAATCCTCAATGACAAAATACATGACTGGACAAATAGTCTGCAAGTGCATTTTGAAATGTTTTACTACTCATCTTGTAATGAATGTCATTTCAGTTCTATTGAGTCCAAGCACTGTAAAAGGTTTTGCCACAAACTCAACTGACCAGCTTCTCTCCTGTATGATCTCATGAGTCTCTTTAGACTGTAGAACTGTACATCAATTGTGAGCTTCTAGAACTTACGATTGAAACTGTCTGTGACCGCCTAACTGAACTCCTTTCCACAAATTCAACATGGAAATAAAACTACCGGCCCAAATCCCGCATGCCTCGTGCTCACCCGAGCCAGTTCAAGCCGAAGACTCCCTCTGCCCCTCTGAAGGAGCCCACGGATCGGTGTCTTTTGTTGCATCGGAGAACAACAACTACTGTCTACTACAGCCTCAGAGATAGAGGACTAGTCCTATTCCAGAATCTATGGTTCCACATAGTAAGGTGAGCAGCTGGAGATGACAAACTGCTGCACATCTTCACTAAAGTGGTCGAAAAGTTAGGTTTGGAATGGTCTTCTCCAGCCGCGCGGCTGCCAGAGCGCCACCTGCCACCTGACCTGAGAGATGCATACTTTAACATTCAGACAGCCCCTCATTACAGATGCTTTTTGAGATTCACCTTCGAAGGCATGGCCTTCAGTTCATGGTCATTGGCAACATGCACATTCACAAAATGCATGGATGCTGCACTGTCCCCTCTGGAATGTGTAATCCTGAACTACCTAGATGACCGGTTAATTCTATCCCATTCTGAGGATGTGCTAAGCAGTCACGAATCGAAGCTTCTTCACCATTTGCAGTCCCTGTGGCTTTCTGTCATTGTGCAGAAGAGCATGTTGCAACCCAGTCAGACCATTTCATTATTAGGAATTGAGATGGATTCGCTGTCAGTGCGAACCCCCCTCTCTTGGCAAGTGCCATAATCAATACTCTCACTGTGTTCAAACTGGGAAGGTCACCACCCCTGAAGTGTTTCCAAAAGACACTGGGGTTTATGGCAGCCGTGTCAACGATATGCCATTTGGGGCCGCTGCACATGCGATCGTGTTCCACGCCAGGCGTGGTGGATCGGCAAGCTGCGCGTCAAAGTAACCTGCAGCCGCACTGAAACCTTGGTTCGGCGACAGAATGTATGGCCAGGGAATAATGATGGGGCAAGTTGTCTGGAGGAAAGATGTCACCACGGATGCATCAAGCACGCGGTGGGGTGCCCTGTGCAATGCCAGACCGGCTACTGCCATCTGGACAGATGCGCAGAAAATGTAAAACATAAACTTCCTAGAATTAATAGCAGTTCAGTTGGCGCTAGAACGCTTCCTCCCTCGCCATTTGCCATCGCCATGCCCTTATGCGAACAGACACAAACTGGCGAGAAATCTTCTTCTGTGGGCTGAACAAAATTTCATATGCATGCTGTGCACGTCCTGGACAGCTTGAACTGCAGAACGTACTTACTGGTAAGAGGGGGGTGGTCCATGGGAAGTAGAGAATGCATCCCAGCACAGCAGCTATTATCTGGGACATATTTGGAGGTGGGTCTGTTTGCCTCGGAAGAGACCACACACTGCCCGTTTTACTTCTTGCTGACACAGTCCTGTCTAGGAATGGCTCACCGCTGGCCCTCAGGTGAAGCTGTTACCCCAGGTACTACAGAAATTCAGGGAAGAGCTGCTGGTAGTAACCAAATGGCCCAACTAGCGATGGTTTCCGGAGCTGATGGAGCTATTGGTAGACCTCAGTCAGACCAACGGCCTCATTTATAAAGTGTGCATACACACTGAATTGATCTGCGCTTAAATCTACACCAACACTCACATTTGTAAAAACTGCCTTTGTTGTGGAAAAGTGCTTAGCGTCACGTCAGGGTCTGAGCAGACGTGCACACTTTTTCTTGTCAGAGTACTGCAGGTTTTTGGAAACGTAAGCTGTTCTTGCAGCTCGTTGTTCTTTAATTAAAGGATTTGGATGATGACTGGTGATCTTTTATATGTTAATGACATTAATTAGGAGTCTTTTAAAAGACAGAGAGCTGAAACCATTGAGCTGCACACAATTTCAGGATCATTTTCACAGATCTCACATCTGAAAGAGAGGCGCATGTGTGTTCTCTGTTCATTCGTTCATTCTATGAATCATACCTATGCATATTTTAGAGAAGACCGTAAGATTAACATTTAGGATTGTTTCTGTGCAACATTTTATAAACGAGGCTTTTTCCAAACCTGCATGAAAAATGTTAATCACACATTTTCTGGTCCTCAGTAACTTCCATAGTGTTTTTTTTTCTATAATATTGAAGTCAGTGGTTACTGTCTGCTGTTTCTTTTGTGCACTGTCACATTATTGTCATGACAACCCCCCAAAAGAAACACTGTAAAATAAACAAATACACTTTTTTTTTTTTAATGGAACAGTTTATTGAATTTTCACATCCCTAGAAAAAGACAAACAAAGAAAATTTGCATAATGTGTTTTTGTTGAATATCCGATTTGCTCCATCGGGTTTTTATGGCTCATATAGTCTGATACAGCTAAAACATGGAGGAAAAACAACTCAATTTTATTCAGAGACTGAAACTGAGCAAAAATATGCAATTTGGTGCAGATGCTGATATTTATATAATGAAATTCTGATGCTTGTCATGTAAATCAATGAGATCTTTATAACATACTGACATAAAATGATCTAAATATCAGATCTCCAGTAATATGCAATGCAATTCAATGCTGATTGAGAGATGAACAAATAAACGTTCGATCTTTTAAACATAAAAGACGTGAGATGTTTTGGAGGTTTCGGGAAGACCATTCCTCCACTGAGGAACAGTGAAAGTAAAGCTTCTGGAAACAAACATTCCTTAAAAGATCCTGATGATCAGATTTGAGACTTGCTGATTTTTTTACAAAATGACTGAAGCTGTTTCAGTTCAGTAAGTGTTCATCTGGAAACATGACTACAGTTATTCTGACGTTTACTTGATAGAAATCAGTCAAGACTTGACAGCGAAAAGACACGCCAGCTGAAGACGGACGATTGTACAATCAGACTAAAAGAGCTTTGACCTAATTAAAAACTCAAAACTATCAGTCGGAGCAGATTGAGTGAAACAGCACATTTTGATCATTCAGAGCTTCAGTAATTCAAATCAAATGTGATACAGTAGCTTCGTAAAGTTAAGCGTAAAGTTAATCTGTTTCCGCTCGGTTCGGGGTGAAATATGTCCTGTACAAGATCTCGACGGGCTTCATTCTCTGTCATGTTTGTAGTTTGAGAGGCACAGAGGTTTTGAAAGCACACAGAGGTGCTTCAGACTGATCTCCTCATTCAACAGAGCAAACATCTAAAATGCAGAACTTGGCCCTGCAGGTGGGACACGGGACCCTGCTGCTCAGCCACGTCTCCGGCTGCTGCTGGTCCTGTCGACTGGCAAACCATTTACCCATACAGGTGAGACACCACATGGGCCGGCAGTAGCACTGCTGACATTCACCCTCGCCGTCGGCCTGACACAGACGCAGCAGCTTCACGCTGGCGCTGGCCTGCATACAGCCGATACACGGCTCCAGCTCCTGACGGCAAACGGCAAACACGACAGCGTTAAACACGTTACGGTTCGGTCCAGCTATTTCAAATGCTGTGCGTGGTTCATGAAATGTTCCTTTTTTTTAATGAACTCTTTGTGCATCTGTTTCACGAGGGTTTCAGCGCTCACCTGTCCACTCGGACACCTGTAAACCGCATTCATCCTCACGTACGTCTTGAAGGTCTCCAGGAAGAGCTCGCTCATCGTCAGATGGATGACCACATTGGCGGCGTTTCTGATGGGCGCGTGCAGTTTCTCCTGCAGCTCCACGTACTCGGTGGATTTCAGCCTGCGAGAGAAGCACAGTAACACCGGTTAATCGCGAAGGTCACGACAGGAGGCGCGCGCAACTCCAGCGTGTGACGGCACCTGATGGCGAAGGGCTGGACTCCGGGGTTGACGCTGGCTACGGTGATGGTGAGGATCTGCACCGGCGCGTTGAGCTCGGGCGACAGGCTGTGCTGTCTGGAGTCCGTGACGGTCAGATGACAGTCCCGGTGCAGGGCCACGTGCAGCGAGTACGTGCTGACCTTCATCACCCAGGTGTCGGTGACGATCACTCTCGCGCTCGGACAGCCCGAAGCAAATTTGTCGATGCGGCGAAACTCTGTGTTGATGGAGGAGGCCACGGCTCTCCAGCTGGACCGCGGTAACGCGTGTGCGCCGAGAGCCCTACAGATGGGGTGATTCGCCCAGCCGCGTCTGGACCAGTAGAACGCCAGCGCACAACTCACCAGCTGGACGGCCAGAGAAAAGCCGAAGTACATCTGCCACCCCTGACTCGCCTGATGAACGTACATCAGATTCTGCTCCGGAGCAGCGAAACACATTCCTATGTAGTATCCTGAAACGCAGATAAAAATAAAATATTTGTAATTTATTCATTCAGTAACAATAATGAAGACATTAAATACAGCTGCAAGCAGTGATTACCGGGGTTCAAGGAAAAAGATCCTATTTGTATCCTATTTAGCAAGCCCGTGAACACCCTAAATCAATTATTAGGTGGCATTTCTATCAAATTCAGGTGATTCACCATAGAAATATGATGTTTTTAAAACATCTATGACTGTGACAGCACCAGCTGCTTCATTTAGGCTTTAGGGTATATTTGAACAGGCCCCTTCTCTAAAGGACCTCGCTATCGCTTCCCAAAGGGTACATTTCAACATGTTGTTGATAATTATTGACCTAGAGAGTCCAGAGAACTGCACTGCGGTGTTTTTTTCCAGACTGAGAGAAAAACCTAGGACGAGTTTGCAAAAGTAAGTTTTTCCACATCTTTTCAATCGTTTGAAAAATGGTTTGATTAACAGCAGTGGTTCTAGAGGCAAAGTTGTTCAGAACGAGGTCTATTATACAATACGAATATTGCGTGCATGTGTGGAAAACTTCACAATGTATAATCGTTTACACCCTCAAAAATTTCTCACAGACCTTTGGGGCTAATAGATGCTCAAACTTTATCAGCCAATGGTGGCCATGTTTCTTTTTGACACTTTTGGCACTTTGGACCAAGACTGTGCACAGCTATCTCGCATCTCATTCCCTTCAGGAGCACTGGCGTTTTTTTTTTAAGTTTTCCCTGCCCGTTTCAAACGTTTTGGCGTTCCTCTGCCACGGTGACTCGAAAGTTCAACTTTTTTGATAATGTTGATATTCACTCTACAGAAAATCTTCCTGCACTGGTTTGGTTCTGATCGGGCGAAAAAAACCTAATACTAGTTCGCAAAAGTAGGTTTTGCAAAAATACCCGAAAATTTCGAATCTAAGGAGTGTGTGTTGTCCGGTGTGAGCCAAGGATTTCAACGAAATCAGACACTTGAGTCTGCGACTGACAGTTTAGGAGTTATGAGCGATTTCGCACTTTCGATTGCTGTAGCGCCCCCGTCAGGCCGATTGGGGTGAGTCTCGGTCACATTTTCGGCGGTGCGAGTACTACCATCCCTCCAAGCTTTAAGTCTCTACGACTTACGGTGTGGTCTGCATGATCGCTGATCCAGGACCATTCTAACAATTACAACAGGGTTTCAGTGATATGTGCTTGAACCCCTAATAATAATAATAATAATAATAATATTTTTAGACTTCTTTTGTCTTCTTTTAAAATAACCACTGGACAAACGGCAAATTAATGTTTGAATAGCACTTAATCAGAACGTTTAGTGACAGTTTGTCGTAACAAAGTTGACAAATTCACCACCAAGGAGACATATTTTCTTTGTCACATCAACACTGGGTTTAATGATTAAACTTAGCAACTAGTAGATAAGATTCACTGATAAAACAAATCAACTGTAATCAGTAGTTCAAACAGAGCTGACGTCAGTGAATGCAGGAGCAAAATGAACCAAGTACTGCTCACTGCAGAGCCGAATGACCTCCAGCTCCACCTGTGAACTAATAGGTGGAGTTATGTTTAGGATAGGGTAAGGGGTGAGGTTAGGGTGTGGTTTGGTGTCTATCTCCACCCGTTACCTCCAGCGAGGGGGAGCTAGAGCTCCAGCTCCTCCCATTTGGCTCTGCAGCGAGCACCCTCTCAAATGAACAGCATGATTAGAAGTGAAAGATTCATGCGTTCAGAGAATATATTTGACTTATTTGGCAATATTTCTAGCACAATAATTGCGCAAAACAATGCAGCTTAAAGTCATGCTATTATTTATAACTGTATGCAATCCACAAATAAATGTGACCCTTGACCACAAAGCCAGTCACAGGTATATTTGCAGCCAACAATACACTGTATGGGGCAAAATGATAGATTTTTCTTTTGTGCCAAAAAACATTAGATATTAAGTAAAGATCATGTTCCATGAGTCAACCTTATCATGCGTACTAAAGACGTAATGTTGGGAGTACTATACTGTGTGCAGTATGTCTAGAAAATGATCTGCGTTTACCCAATTTGCACGTAATGAGGTCACGTGACAGCAATACAGCAGACTACAGCCGGGTTTGTCCACCTGTGGAATTTTAGCAGTATATGAAGTGTGTAAACACGGCAGCTGTTGCGTATACTTAAAGTTTTGGTAGACCACTGCACATGTCATGCCTCGTCAAACACACTTGTGCATGTGTGTGAGTGTCGTACCGAGCGGCAGGCAGCAGTGCAGCAGTAGGGTGAGTGTGCTCCTCCTGATGTGGTGCTGGATGAAGCTGATGTCTTCGCTGCCCAGCCACTCCGAGAACAGGTGCTGCACCGTGAAACCGGCCGTTCGGAACTCATTCGGCGTGAAAACAAAACACAGCGCGAACACGATATACGCCAGCGTGAACGTGGCGTCCGGGCGATCCATGTTTACATCAACACACGCGTGAAGCCGGACACAACTTCATCAACAAAACACACGACAGATTCCCTCGAGTGTTATTTCATCATTCCTGTCCAACACACATGTTTATAAACAATGAAAACGTTTTCGCGAGTGGCTACATAACCCTCCAGTACAGCAAACGCAGTGTTTGGCGCTGTTAAATGACAACAGTGGACGTGGCAGTGACGCTTTCAAAATAAAAGCCACAGCGACGACGCGCTGATAATGACCATCACAGACCTGTGAATGTACTGCAGGATTTTTTTTTTTTAAAGCTTAATGGCCGAATTTCTTATTTTCATTGATTCTCTTAAATGCACTGATAACAAAGTAAATAACAAATTAAAGCTAACTGAAAGTAATATCTTGTAATTGCTGTCTCTCTCCGTTTTATTTGTTTGTTTGCTTGTGTTGTGCCTTAATGTAAGTTTTATAACCCCTGTTTTTCTTGTCTTATGTTGTCATGTCTCTGATGTCTTGATTCATATCTAAATTTGTTTGTTAAGCATTTAAATAAAAAATAAAAAAAAGTACTGCAGGAGGTCACTGGACGGGGATATAAAATAAAGATATATGATGGATATATCCCAATATTTATTTGTAAGTGCACAAAAAGATTAATATATATATATATATATATATATATATATTTTTTTTTTTTTTTTTTTAATGATTAAAGCGTAATAAAGTATTCACTGAGAAACGAAGTCAGCACGAGTTTATCATATAATAAATCAGAAAATAAACTCTGGGTGAGAAGTCCGTGGGTCAGAAGAATAATTGATAACCTCTGCACTAAACAATCGCAATGTTTTATACTTGAATCTTAATGAATGGGGAAAAAAGTAGGTAATACTGATAAAAGCCAAAAGTAATTTAGCCGTGCATTTCCTTTTAATAATTGTTATTATGCATTACAGTTATGAGCATTACCCTCACACTGTACTGGGTCATATTTCTCCTGTTTTTGTCTGTAGGATTACAGATGCGTCATGTGAGCGCTATAATCCGATTGCCGTGAGAGGGGTGGGCCGAACATTGACTGACAGCCTCCCCAACCTATGAGGCTGCGATCTCACAGTGCATGACCAATTAGAGTGTGGCGCTCGGCATCCTGGGGGCGGGACGCAGTTTTGTGATTGGCTGTGTTCCTAAACGCGCTGCCTCACGGCCAGTTTTCCGTTCCTTCTATTACTAAAATCCGAATCGAACAAATGGCGTTAGTCTGAATTTTGTCTCATCCCAACACCTTATTCTGAATACCTCATCACTTATAACGGAATATTCACTTATATCAAAGTGATCGTGGCGTCTGTGAGATCCAGGCAGAGATGTCAAGCAGTCGAAGAAGCACACATTTCTGGAGCGAGGAGGAGACAGATTTCCTCCTGCAAACTTTAAAGGAGATGAACATAGATCGCTACAGAGACGGCCGGAAGCACCGCAACAGCCTGATCTTCAGGAAGGTGTGCGCCAGACATAAGGAGGCAGGCTTTGCGCGCTCATGTGATCAGGTCAAACACCGCTGGAAAACACTCAAGTCCATTTATTATAAGGCCAAGAAACAGAACAACAGCAGCTCTAATGCGGCATTTAAACACTTTGACACGATGGAAGAAATCTTTGGACACAGACCTCTGGTTGTCATGACAAACCAAAGCGGAGCTGACAACGATCTCCAAGACGGATCGCCTTTGCCCGACAGCAAGTGCTTCACCTTCGAGGATGCTGAAGATGATGAAGATGACGATGGTGGTGAGTGGCGCATCTTTAGTGCGTTTAACTTAGTAGATGTACTGACCTCAGAAACCATCATCATACTGCCACAGAGCTTTTTTTTGTTTTGTTTTGTTTGGTTTTTGTTTTTTTGTAAGTAATGTTTAAGGGGAAAACTATTGAGAAACTATTAAATTTATATTGTAATATTATTTATTTATTTTATATATTTATTTTTATCTGAGAAAGTTTTTATTATGACAGAATCTGGCTGGCCAGCATTTCTTTTAATATAGGAAAAAGGAGATTTTATTCATATAGCACATAGGACCAATTAAAATTATTTATGATCTTTTAAATTACTCAAGTTCATTAAAAAAAAAAAAAAAAACTGTAACCGTAAAAGTAACCGTACAGTGCAGATACATTTCTAACCTTCTGATGGGTTTGTCTGTTAAAGATAATGGAGTGGATGATGTGGAAGGTGGAATTCAGGAAATCCAGTCAGTGAAAACGGAGAATGAGCCCCTGATCCTCACGCAAGCATCACACGAGAGCTCCACGACGTCCACGGAGAGCTCCACACCCACCCAACCCTTCATCTCCACTCACAGCAGCACCTCCACCCAGCACAGCACTGCTCCAGGTCTGACCCCTAAACATGAACAACAGCTGGAAATGACCTCACCCTCAGGCCGTCCAAGATTAGGAGGAGTTTGTTTCTTCACCAGATGTGCAGAAATGTGTCATTCTATCACTGTCTCAGCAATGGATCCTCTGCAGTGAATGGGTGCCGTCAGAATGAGAGTCCAAACAGCTGATAAAAACATCACAGTCATCCAGAAGTATCACAATCAGTCCATCAGTGAACATCTTGAGAAGACAAAAGCTGAAACAAACCCATCAATAAGAGTCCACAATCCATAATATCGCTTCCTCCAGTGAAAAAGTCCATCTCTTGCATCAAAATTCAGCCACATATTTGTTTAGAGCTGTTTTGGCTCGTATACGGTGCTTGATCTGTGCAGATTTCTCTCCTGATTCAGACCACACCATTTTTTTTTTACTGAAGGAAGTGGTATTATGCATTATGGACTCGTATTTTAGTTAAAAATCGATGGATTTGTTTCATCTTTTGTCTTCAGAAGATGTGAACCGATGGACTGGAGTGGCGTGGATTGCTTGTGGATTATTGTGATGTTTTTATCAGCTGTTAGGACTCTCATTCTGACGGCACCCATTCACTGCAGAGAATTCGTTGGTGAAATTTCTCCAAATTTGTTCCCATGAAGAAACAAACTTATCTACATATTGGATGACCTAAACGTGAGCAAATTTTCCTTTTTTTTTTTTTAAATAATAAAATGATATCAGCAATGTGCAAAACACACCTGTCTGTTCATACGAAGAGTCCAGATAGTGTGTGCTCATAGCAGTCGTTCTGTCGTTTTGTCAGGCGTGTTGAAGCGCAGAAGGCCGTGTTGCGCTGCGTTGCACAGTCAGTATCAGGGCTTTCTGGAAAGGCTGCAGCAGTCGCAGAACGCGTGGCTGGAGCGTCAGCTGGAGCAGAGTCACGTGCGAGAGGAGCGTCTGATCGCCCGAGTGCTCGCCGAACACACCCGATCCATGGAGGCCTTGGTCAACCAGCTCTTCGCAGGCTTGAGAAGCCTCCTGCCCCCGTCCCATCCCAGTCCCAATCCCCAGACCACACATACGGCCCTGGACATCCTCCACACACAGCCTGACGTCAGCACTGCGGAGCGGCAGTCCTCGTCGAGCGGGACTGAATCCTGAATCCTGAATCCTGAATCGCACACGCTGAGACTCTCAGCAGGCCTCGCTGACACTCTTCAACACCCGACATGTCGTATACATCCTGACGAGCAGCCCTGGACTGGTTTGTTAAAACTAGTGATGGTATCAGTCCAGCATCTGTGTTGATAGACATATTAGCTTGTGTTTTTTTAACAGTTTATTTGTTTGTATCACATAGATTCATCAAATGTTTAGTTGTGAATACAGATGTGAGTCTGTGTGTAATGTGATTTATCAGGAGCCATGACATGCTGTGTTTGTAAAATATGTTCTCATGAGCCATATCTATTTTTTAAATAAACACCAATATAAAATATATTTCAATTGCTGGGTACATAGTAACATTCTTATATTGAGGCCATAACAAAAGTGGGTTACGCTTTATTTTAAGGTGTCCTTGTTACAGTGAAATTATACATGTAAGTACTGAGTACTTACTACATATACTTACTATTTGGTTAGGGTTAGGATTAGCGTTTGATTTAGGGTTACTTGCAAGTAATTATAAATAATTTATTTATTTATTGAATTTTGTAGTAACACTTCATTTTAAGGTGTCCATAATACAGAGTAATTACCTAATTAAGCACTTAGTAGTAGGTGTTGTACTTACATGAAATAAAATGTACTTACCATGTAACTAAGTTATGGAACAGCCTGTAATTACAGTTTGTAATTATGTAGATGTAATAGGCAGCTACTGTTACACACGTAACAGACCGAGTCTGTTACACAGCTACATATGTCACCAAAAGACTGTTACATATGTGTTGCACACTTTATACAACGTAATAAAAAATGCAAGTACACAGACATAAGCTACTTAAAATAAAGTGTATCAGTATTGTACTTAAGTGAACTTCATGTGTATCTATACTGTACACCTTATCCAGCTGCACCCTACTTTGATTTAACCCACCAGTACACAGCTTAAATACATGTAATACTTTTCTAATTACAATAACATAATATTACACAAACATAAGCTACTTAAAATAAAGTGTATCAAGATTGTACTTAAGTGTACAAGTGGCTGTGTAACGGCGGCTGCCTATTACATCTACATAATTACAAACTGTAATTACAGACTGTAATTTTTTTATTTAATTTTTATTTAATAATTTATTCATTTAATTTAATATTAAGTATATGTAATATGTAACAAGGACACCTTAAAATGAAGAGCAAGTGTTTTGTGTGTAACACAGTTCCAACATCAAAGGATATTTTTCACGAAAAAAAAACAGAACAAACATAAGTTTGCCATATTCAAAGGAAAAAAAAAAATACAAACATAAAAAAAAATGACACAGTAGAAAGATGAGGAAAAAAAAAAGAAAGAAAAAACTTTTGAAGGTTAAGCAAAATGAGCTATTATTATTTCTTAATAAAAGAGCTTTAGAACCTGCCATGAAAGGACAAAGTTTTCTTCTTCTTAAGTCTATTTAGTTCTAATTCATTTTCAAATGAATCAAAAGTAAAACTTTCAAACTAATTCAGCAATAGTTGATGAAATGCAAGCTTTGGATATGCTGACAGAAGACATCTACACCTTCTATGTTTTGATCATCAATCTGAATCCCATCCCCGGAACAAAAGAACACATGACATTTTTTGTTAATTTCTTTTTTGTTTGGTTTTGCTTATTGATTAATGTTGTTTATATCCTTTTTTTATTTGTCACACAAAAGTGCACATTTGCCAAACAAAACAATTTTGTTTTAGGATGCAGTATTTGACTACTTTTAACAATATTTGTAAAAAAAAAAAAGTTAACAGGCCAAAAAAAAGCAAGGCTGTGTTTAATTCTGATATAATCACTAGTATTGAACTTTTATCAGGCTCTGATAACTGAATTAACAATTTCTTCATCATTAAAGGTCATATATGATAGGAGTAGATCGCACTATTCATCTCCGCCAGTAGATGTCATTATAGTGCTGCGTGGCTCCTGCGAGAGTTTAGCCTAAAAAAACAGCTGAAAACTAAACACAAACTATGTAGGAAATAATAGTTTACTAGAATGACAGCAAGTATTTTCATTTACATATATAAGGAAGAACAGGGAGTGCTGTAGCACTTCAGTGTCTATAACGTAAGAAACTGAAGTTGTTTTAAATTGTACAACTTATGCCTAAATTATGTAAATTAATGTCATGTATAAAGAGTATTGTTACAATCTACCATAAAATGTGTTCATGAGCTGTAAATCCTACGTATAAATATATTTATATAAATGATCTCTAAATGCATTTATGATTCACTTCTTTGACTTCATCTCAGCAGCGCAAGCGTGAAAATCTACAAAACGTTTCTAAGTGTTAAAGGTCTGTGATGTTTTGAGTGATGTTAAGTGTGTGAGAAGACAATGGCTGATCTCAGCGCTGACAGCAGCTGTGAGTGTTTACTGTGGGCTCGTGTGGAGCGCTGGCGTCAGGCAGGGCACAGGCAGAGCCAGAGGAATGTCATATCAGAGCAACAGCAGCAGGTCGCTGGATGACTGGCACTCTGCCCGGGAACAGACGGGCGCCCCTATGTTTGGGGGGGAAACACACACACACACACACACACACCAGACCAGCCATGGTTAAATGTGTGTGTGTGTTCCTGACTATTATTATTATTAAATAACATAATAATAACATTAAATTACATATTTTAAAGCAAGCCACCCCAGGTGAACAAGGTTAAAGAAATTCAACGTACTTCTCCAGTTCATTGATTAAAGAATGGAAAATTTCGCTTAAAGGGGTCGTTGGATGCAAACTTCACTTTTTCACGTTGTTTGAACATTAATGATAAAAATCCATGCAGTGGTTTTTAATTAATCTGTAAAAATAATATCCCCTTTTTCAAATCGAGCCGTTCTCAGATGCCTGTCGTTGTGGTGT
>JAHKKF010535354.1:6214-26030 GCA_019740295.1 Labeo calbasu | reverse complement strand
TTTTAAAATGTCATTTATTTCTGTAATTTCAAAGCTGAATTTTTAGCATCATTACTCCAGTCACATGATCCTTCAAAAATTATTCTAATATTCTGATTTGCTGCTATAAAATAATAATAATTATTATTATTATGTTGAAAACAGAGTTTTTTCAGGTTTCTTTGATGAATAGAAAGTTCAGAAGAACAACATTTATCTGAAATAGAAATCTTTTGTAACATAAATGTCTAGTGTATAATGATATGAGATTTTCATTAAAGAATCCTGAAAAAAAACTCAGCTGTTTCAAATAGTGATAATAATATTTTTGATTAATTCTTAAACAGCAAATCAGCATATTAGAATGATTTCTGAAGGATCATGTGACACTGAAGATTGGAGTAATGATGCTGAAAATTTAGCTTTAATCACAGGAATAAATTGCATTTCCAAACATTCAAATAGAAAATAATTGTAAAAATATTTCACAATATTACTGCTTTTGCTATATTTTGGATCAAATAAATGCAGGCTTGGTGAGCAGAAAAGAATTCTTTAAAAAAAAACATTAAAAAACTTTTGACTGGTAGTGTATTTCAGTAAGTAACACTGAACCAAAAGCAAAATTTGAAGTAGAAAAAGCCGTTTCAACTGTGCAATGATTCTTTTTTAGCACTATTAATGTAACAGATTTAATTTGAATTTAATTTTTAGCACATATTCAGTTGACGCTGCGCTAATTGAAATTATTTAAGACAGCAAAATAATTTGCTGGTGCATCGTAGATAAGCTTGGTAGGGTTTGTTTTTATGATCCTGGGTCATGGAAACAATAAATGAGATGCTAAAAACGGACCAGTGAAATACGATTACACTTCTCCCTTGCCGATCAACAGATCAGCTTCACCATCAACACAGATGATATCACAACACAGATGATGTTGTTTTGCCTCATTTCCTGTTCTATTGCTGTCTGTTGTCTTATCGCCTTCCTGTATACTCAAAAGGAGCGAGCATGTTCTCCATGGAGGCACAGTAAAAAGTACCGCAGAGAATAACAACTCTCATTTTCAGGCTGCTGCTGGCCTCCTCATCCACAGTTTACAAAGCACTGTTTCTTCACGCAATGTTTGGATGTGCCATCAACTCCATAAAAACAATTGAACCGACAGAATGTCACAAATGAAATTTCACGGTAATTCACGCAGCCTGATTATGGAGTTTCGCGGCTGTCAGTGTAACAGTTGTTTGGATGAAGATGAGGCCTTTCGGCCAGCTTTCATGGACATGATGGTGTCCAGTCTAGGGAAGAAAGGATGGCACAGTGCCACGGCAGAGATATTCCAGTCCTCTTGCCCCATGCTCATTAGCAGCATTTGTTAACATACAAATTTAGTCAATTAAATAATATTTTACCCAGTCACACCAGTGTTATAGTATAGAGGGTTTCAGTTACCTGGATGCACGTCCTTATTGGAGATACTCGGATGTAAACAATACAGCATGGATCCCATTGTTAATGTACTACTGAATATGTTGTTCTGCTAATTTATGCTGTCTAAACCATGTAAAAAAACGTGTGGAAGCTGCTAAGTCATATAGGGAAGGACTCAGTAACCAGGAAAAGGCGCAATATTTTGACAAACTGAAGTTGACCAGTGGAAAAGATACGTACGAGCAGGATTAATTGATATTAGCCTAATATTTCACCTACCTGACCGGAAATGATAAGAATAAACACAAATCCTGGAAATCCTGGAAATCCTGCTTTAGTTTGGCCAATGTAAACCACTTTTGTTGTTCAGACAGTTTTTGCACACTTCTCCTTGATTTGTTATAACTTTTGGCAGTCTATAGTACTCCAAATGTTTTTCTTGGTCCGACCGTTCTGTTCCGCCAATTTTAGTAATTCGGTAATACGTTTTTATTTTTTACTTTTATTTCTATTTAAATATAACTTAAAACTTTTTAATCTAAAACCTAAAACTTTTAGGTTTTTTCGTAAAATGCAGGGTAGGTGATTCGTTTAAAAAAACTTTTTAAGTTTAAAGTGTCTTCACATTTCGATAGCAATCACCAATTTAAAGGAGAAGACCGCTTCCAAAACAAAGATTCACATATAATATACTCACCCCATTGTCATCCAAGATATTCATATCTTTCTTTCTTCAGCCGTAAAGAAATTATGTTTTTTGAGGAAAACATTTCAGCATTTTTCTTCATATAATGGACTGATATGGTGCCCCGAGTGTGAACTTCCAAAATGCAGTTTAAAAGCGGCTTCAAATGATCCCAATGCAGCTGTAACTGATCCCAGCCGAGAAAGAAGTAATAATTTTATTTTTATAAAAATTATACAATTTATATACTTTTTAATGTCAAACGCTGGTCTTGTCTTACTCTGCCTGGACTGTTTTTTTCCGGTCCATGACAGTTAGGGTATGTCAAAAAACTCCCATCTCATGTTCTCCCTCAACTTCAAAATCGTCCTATATCCACATTTACCCTTTTTTGTTATGGATGTTTGATCTTCTTTGCATGTTCACTTTGCAAAGAGTGGGTCTGTACTTCTGCGGCGATGTAGGATGATTTTGAAAAGATCTTTGAAGTTGAGGGAGAAAACACGATTGGAGTTTTCTGACATACCCTAACTGTCTCAAGCCAGAATATGCAGAGTTCAATGCAAGGCAAGATGAGCATTTGAGAATAAAAAGTATTTCAGTTGTATTTTTTTAAATGAAAATAACCGATCATTTCGCTAGATAAGACCCTTCTTCCTCGGCTGGGATCGTTTACAACCGCAACTGAGATCGTTTGAAGCCGCATTTAAACTGCATTTTGGAAGTTCAAAATCTGGGCGCCATATCAGTCCATTATATGGAGAAAAATGCTGAAATGTTTTCCTCAAAAAACATAATTTCTTTACGACTGAAGAAAGACATAAACATCTTGGACAACAAGGGGGTGAGTACACTATATGTGAATCTTTGTTTTGGAAGTGGACTTCTCCTTTAAGTGGTCTAAATAAATTTATTTATATCGCCTGTAGAAGGCGACTGTTCAAGATGTTCGAGTTGACGCGTCATGCGAATGTTCCGGTAAGATTAAAAGCGCTATTATTGTAATATGTGTTTTGTACTGTAATGTTTTCTCACCGGTGAAGAGACATGAGGTAATCCGACAGCGCTGCATTCAATCCTCCACCAACACCGCCTCTCATCGTGTCGCAGGTTAGTCTGTGGTCTTCCTGAACGCTTTCATGTGTTTTGGAGGAGGCGTTGCTTTGCAAAGTGATAAGGGACGGTCAAAGGCTAACTTGCTATCGCTAGCCTTTCCGAAATCGTCTAACCTACCTTTAAAGTACTTTTATTTACTCACACTCGGGCCAACCAAGACGCAGGTGAGTTTGTTTTTCATCAGAACGGATTGGATAAATATATCAGTACATCTCTTCCTCTGCAGGGAATGGGTGTTCATACTTTTTCAATGGAGAAAGTGATATGAGACCCTGGACCACAAAACCAGTCATAGGTAGCACAGGTATATTTGTAGCAATAGCCAAAAATACATTGTATGGGTCAAAATTCTAAATTTTTCTTTTATGCCAATAATTATTAGGATATTAAGTTAAGATCATGTTCCATGAAGATATTTAGTAAATTTCCTACCGTAAATATATCAAAACTTAATTTTTGATTAGTAGTATGCATTGCTAAGAATTTAATTTGGGGAACTTTAAAGGCGATTTTCTCAATTTTTTTTTTTTTTGCACCCTTAGATTCCAGATTTTCAAATAGTTGTATCTCAGTCAAATATTGTCCTATCCTAACAGTAGATGATGTGTAAATTTCAAAAATTGACCCTTATGACTGGTTTTGTGGTCCAGGATCACATATTATGGACTTCAATTTTTAGAAACATGCAGGTTTTGCTTCACAGATTGTTTGTTGTGAGTCGTGTCAATTACTTGTGGATTACTGTGATGCTTTTATCAGCTGTTTGGACTCTCATTATGACGTCGCCCATTCACTGCAGATGATCTCATCTACATCTTGGGTGGCCCTACTTATAATCTTAACTCAATATTTCAAATGTTTAATATTGAGACACCCAATAGCCACCCAGAATACCTTGGATTTACCTAGTAACCACCCAGTTAAACGCTCAGCAAACCTTAGCAACTACATATCACAAACCTAAATTGTGGCAGTGAGTTTTGCAAGGGCAAGCACAGTCTATTTCTCTTCAGAAAATGCGAAACAAGCCATTTGAAAGCCACAATTTTCTCAAGGGATTTTTTAAAAAGTTACCTAATGTATTCTTGTGTCACAACTTCAAGAACATTAGTAAACTAAAAGTTATTTGCCTACATTAGACAACCTCAAATGTCTGACTTGCTAATTAACACCTGTGCCCTCTCTCTTCACCCGAAGAATCTCCAGATGCTTCAATTTGGCAGTGATCCATCATGATTCGTCCCGACTTATCAGTGCTGTTGACCTCTGTGCCTCAGCTAAATCATTAGACATGGGTATTAGGCCGAAATGACATGCATCCAGTCCTGTGACAAGAGGCGAGTTGTCAGCCTGTGGATGTGGCGACCAGTGAGTTCAAAAGCCAGTGAAGTGGAAACCTCCACACACTATACACTTGGGAAATGCTTATCTGCTTTCAGAGTCCCTGCATCGGATGGAAATAGACAGGTATTTTAAATGTACACGGTCTAAATCACTTACTGGCATTTGTAGCTGGGTGGCATTTTCTTTAGAGGAACTGGCCTTTTGGGATGCTATGGCCAGCCATTGACCCCTGTTCACACATACAGTCTCAAACATGTTGTCCATTAGGAACAGCTGTACTTATCAGTTAGTTCTTTGTTTGTCACTGTCACCTCACAGTGAGAAGTTCCTTCTGTTCATCACTCAGGACGATTGTAGACTATTAACTTTCCCGTTCTCCTCTGGAGTCATCGATATCTCCTGCTGTAACAGAAACCTCTCACTGAGAAACTGTTCTTTTCTGGGTGGATGTACGTGCTCAGGTCAGTCAGGAGGTTATATGTTGATATTGATGAGCGAGAAAGGTCAACTCTAAAAACAAACATTTTCAATAAACCTGTACATACTATTTATAACTGGGAATATGGCATTTGTTTATATACAAAAATGCTGGGTTGGATACCATGATAGTATCAGATGCAAATACTATGGTACCTTGTTATATAACATGGTACAGAATGATTGCCATATTTATGTGCTATGTTTTTATGTGGTACTCAAAGGTACTTTAAATAATACCAAGCTACAGACATGAAAAATGTCAGAAACTTGTAGTATTAGCTTGGTATTACTACAGTATTACTATAGTACATGTCCAAAAACATGGTAGCATATCCAAACACATACAGTAGCATTACAATATATATGCAGAAAAAAAATACTTTTACCATAGTACAAAGTCCAGAAAACGTAATATTACCTTATATGTACATGTTCAAAAACATTTCAATAAATTAACTGCTCCCTTTTTCTTTGTCTTATTTTTAATCAATATATAATGCAAACTTTTATTTTGGATGTGATTAATTGCGATTAATCGATCTGACAACACTACATGGTACATATAAAAAATATGGCATTATCTTGATAAGTGTGTTAATACTATGATACCAAAAAACAAATCTTGATTCATATAAAAAAACAACAAAAAAAAAAAAAACATGATTTTATCATGGTACAAAAAAAAAAAAAACATTTAAAATATTACTTTGGTGCATGTTTAATATATATATAAACAGATATTTAAGATATAACAATTACACAATTACACAGATCACATACAAAGTCGATGCAAAGACGTGAATCGATGCAAATTTGCGCCGAGTGACGTGATTGACGCGAATTGGGTGATATGTTGTTTACGTGGTAAAAATTGTGAGTTTTTTTTCCTGTCAGTCAGGCGTGATACCAATGCTTTCCTCCATTTTCTGATACAACCGGACGTGTCAAACTAAACGTCTTAATTAATTCTTCGCTGATAAACGTGTAACGAATTTTCTCTAGTTAAATTTTTTCAACTTAAGCGAAAGACGCGATATCGCGCGTTTATGGAAAGCCAGGAAGGTCAAAAAACGTAATTTTTAACACGAACACGTCGCCCAATTTCGCGCCATTCGGCACAAATTTGCATCTGTTCACGTCTTTGCCTTTGACTTTGTATGTAATCTAGTAGTGCAAGTAATTAAATTCACATTTGAACTTCGTGTCAGTATGTCACAAATAGAACGAGTCATCAGTTTACTGTCAGAGATTTGTCGTGTAGCAGTGCGCCACATCCAGTGTTTTAGACATGTGCCAAGGTAATTTTATGTATTTTGGACTTGGTATCATAGTATTAACACACTGACTGAATTATTTATTGAATGATTGATTTAAATGTACTCTGGTAATACCATAGTTTTTAAATAAAGATAATCAATTTAACGCCATGTTTTTGGTTATGCATTAAGATAATCCCATGTTTTTTAATGTATATATCTGAACTGTAACCCAGTCTTAATGCCTTTGGAGGGAGAAATATCAGATCAACAACAGGTGATGCTGAATTTATGTACGTGTCTGATGTTTGCGCCACTGCTACAGTGAGGTGACAGAGTCAAACATTTCCACTGGCTCAGATGGACAGTGTAGCGTTTAAGCCAGACAGGCAGCAGATGGAGGGCTTACACACCTTGAATAATGAATTTTCTGACCAGGAAAAAGGAACACTCTGAGCTCCGTCTCTAGGGACAGGTCCAAAATATCCATGCAGTGCAGAGTAAACGGGCCGCTGATGTTCTTTAAATGCTCAACACTGGGCACGCAACACAAATTATGAGTTTTGGTGTGTGGACACACATGAACTAGAGTAATGAAATTGATAGACTGTATTGGATTCAAGGGTGTAATAATCCTAAGTGTAGTTTTATTTATTTTTTTCCTTTCTACATTGGTCTTGGCATTGCTTGGGAAGGTTTGGTAGGTGAATGTACTGTATGTACTATAAATGGACCACAGCATCACATAGACCAGAATTCACTCATAGCATGCTTTTGTGAAGACACCTTAACCAAATATTCCTTTATCATAAGGTTGCTATGGGTGTGAATTTCAATGAACCAACGTATTATGAGAAATACAGTACATTCCTAATTTGTTTTTTTTTTTTAAAGCAAGGAATTGATTTGAATTGTTCTCAATTTAGCTTCCATTAGTTGGCATAAAAGGTATGTTGGCTGAACAGAGAGTTCAGTGACTGATTATTTCTATTGTATTCTACTTATATTTTATACGACACAGAAGCCAAATTTTTAAGAATACACCACATTATGTTGATAAAATATTAGCATTATGTGCCAATGAGGATTGGGTTTCATCCACTGCTAAAAAGATCCTGGCTTCTAGCCATTGTTTTGTAATTAGCTGTCTCCATTATTCTTCAAGGCATCAAAGGCAGATATGAATGACAAAAATTCAGAAGACAAGACTAACTCAAGCCATAAGAAATAGTTATTGTTCTGTTTTTGAAACATACTGTTTTAAGCTGCTAATCTAAGGAAGAAAAAAATGGATAACAGCTGCACGGTCACAAGATGCCTTCTTTCTTTCTCAATTTTAGGAAAGTGCTTGTCTATGACCTTATTCTCTGTTCTCTGTCTCCCTCTGTTGGCCCTCAGAGGAATAATATATAATGTATATTTATTACTATAGTGCATGTCAATTTACTTAACGCCCCCTGCTGGAATTATTTTGTACCTACACAAGTTGTTACATTAAATTGTCTTAGGAATTTAAGAATACCTGGCAAAAATACAAATACAAAAAAGTTGTTTATTTTGTCTTTTCAATTGAAATGCACAAATGTTTCAAATAAAATTACAAAAAACAAATAATACACTAATGTGTATGGTTAAATGTTATGTTTTTTTTTTTTTTATAAAAACACATAGTACCCGTATTCATTTTAAAATGAGATGGGACGGCTGGAATGGTAAATATATTGACTGATGTATTGTTTTAATTATTTTTTCTTATATTTCTTATTCTTATTATAAAATGGCCCTAGCAATGATCCTACTGAATTACCCAATGTGAAAAACAACTATCTGATCGGATCAACAGCTAGTATCACTTAATCTACCTAACAAAGATCAAAACACAGCTTAGTGTTAGTATCCCACAATTTCCTGCTGATGCTTCACGTTTTACTGCCTGTATCCACTTTTGTCTCCTTAAAGGCTTGGTTTTATGGTTCGGTAGCTTATATAAAACTCAGTTCTGTTTCTTTCTCTTTTTTTTTTTTTTTTTTTTTTTTTTTTTTTAAGCTTGTTTGCTGTACACCTTGTCACACTGTAGTTTTTAGCCATTGTTCTGTTTTCTGTCAGAAATGACAAGGAGGCCGTATTGCGGAGCTTGCCTCAATACAAAGTCAATGGAGAGGGTTGGATTGTTTCCCTCAACTATGTGGTCGTGGTCTAAATGCATTCTGTCTCTATTGGGAGGCAGTGAAGCGCCACCCATTTCTTTAAACCACTCAGCTTTCCCGCCAAAGTGACGTTGGAGCATGAGTAGTAAACGCGAGTTTAAAGACCCACGTCAAAACCAAAACAGCTGGAAACAACAATAGGTTTCGGCAGACCACCTGTGGTCGCGTCTTAACGCGTCTTAATTCCAGGTGGAAACGGGGCAATGTGTCACTCAGAACAGGTGTTCAGTCGGGATCGGATGTCTGCATTGATGTTGTAGGAGTAATTAAATGTCTTTCGGCTAAAAGTGGTGAGTGACTTACAGACTTTTCGTGAAAAATTTAGCGGACATTCCGAGAAAAAAAACAACTGTTACATGGATGTCAAGAGAGAAAACAAGAAAGACATTGTAACGCTTCGCCTCTCTCGGCTTCCTTTGTAAAGCGCTGTTGTTTCTTGAGTCATCGTAGCGCATTTTTGGATGACACTCACACTTCCTGCCAAGTGGATTTTCGCTGTAGATCGTCATATGGACTTTTATTTTAAGTGTGCTATTTGCAGGGAACCATCAGGCAAGTGGAACAGACAAATATAAAAAGCAAGGAAAGTGTAAAAGGCATGTTTTGGACTTTGAAAAACCGTTCGAAAAAGGTTGTTATCAGCAGAGGAGGGAGTAAACTAACGATACCGGTGAGGAATAACATTAAATATATTAAACTGTATATAGCCACAATATAGGTGACAACAAGGTTTGTTGTTTATTTGGCTATTTAAATTTAAAAGAGAAAAAATACCTTGTTGGCTATGTTCTCCCGGACCGACCAGATGTTAGACTTGTTTACTCGGACAGAGAGAGTAGTTATGACCAACAAACCAGCTTTGTCTGAATTAAGGTGTTTTTCATTGGGGAAAAAACTAGCTCGAAGCTAACATTTGTGTTCAGTATGGCCTGTAAGTGATAATCGTACATTAGAAGTTAAGTGTGATTTGACTGCATTTACGGTTATTTTAATTATGAGCATCATTACATTAATATAATTACAGTATTGTTTACATGAGCTCCAACAGTACTACCTTAATTGCATTATAGGGTTCATGATAATACACTTTAGTCAGCACTTGAAGTGAATCAGAAAAGTTCATCAAACTTGTCCTAAGACAAAAAATGGGTATTGTTTTGGTTTTAGGACAACTTTTATGAAAGGTTTTGATCCACTTCAAATGTTGACTACTGTAGTCTGTGATTTTTGTACTTTGCAGTATGTGCCACCAGAGTGCAGCATAGCATGTGTGTTAGGCCATATTTTATTGTGCGCTACAGTGCTGTTTTGGTAAGGTACAGGTAATTAATGTTAAGAGATGGTTAAAATTTTGGCAGGCATGATGTCATGATAATTTCATAAAAAGCACTTTCAAACAGTGATTGTAAATATTATCAGTTGATCAGATGGAGTAGGCCTATGGGAGATTCGTAAGGAAGTGCACAGAATTTGCGAAAAATGTGCTGAGTCAAAAAAAAAAAAAAAATCAATCAATAAATAACACGATTGCATTAGTAGTTTTATGACAGCTTCTAATGGAATTATGTTCAACTAACAAACCACAAACTTTTAAATTTACTTAAAAAAAAAAAAAGCACTTGCTCCAGCTAATGCATTTGCGGCCATGGATGGAATCAGTTAATCTTATCTCTTTCAGATAATATAATCAACAGCTAGCATAGCACATGTTAAATGCAACTAATTATGCATTTAATAATTGAGTATTGCTATTGGCATTAGCACAGTCACTGCTCATAGAGCCAATGTATTTACTATCATGTGGTCTACTCTTCAGCACACTGGTGACCACAAATATAATAGAAATTGTTATACACCATCTTGTTTTGTTTCTATTGTCAAACATAACAGCATGAAACACTAGCAGAAATAACTTAATTCTACATCTTATTCTCCTTCTATACAAAGCATGAGAGAACTAGAAATCTACTGCCTAATTTCCAGTGTTAAGATCATTTTTAAGATAATATTTTTTCAGTTAATGCAGAAATCTGAGATCTGAGTTTACATTACACGCAATATGACGTTCAAGCATTTAAGATCAGCATTACCTCAACAGATCTCCTCAAAGTAATGTTTAACATTTAAATAAAGGCTTAAAATAAGTAATAATGTGTATGCATCTGGAACAGAAGATTTATATACAGATTTGTGCATTATTTGCTCTATATACAGCTGTATAAATAAAAAGATATGCATATGTATTTACATAATACTTGAGAAAGAGGCAATAATTAGAAATTGAGAATGAACTACAGAAATGAATTGCAGAACACAGGAAAAAATTCATGTTTTAGCTGTTTAAGCTGGAGTTTTATGAACTGTTTCTGAACTGTTTAACTGAACTGTTTTTGCCTAGAGGTTCTAGTGCACAGAGATCTGTAGCGTCTGCCTGAGGGGAGAAGTGCAAACAGGTTTTGTCCGGGGTGAGAGCTTGGATGGGCGTTATCTTATCGTTTGCGATTATACCAGTAAAACATTTCCTCACAATAAGAATTAGTGTTCCCGAAATAATAAAGATAAAGTCTAAAGTAACACCTGTGCGATACAGTTTTGCATGTGTATGAGCCAAAGATATCATTTATTGACATGCTTGTACTCCCAAATAATTTGTAACATAGTTGAGTGTTTGAAATAACCTTTGTGATCAGACGTGGCTTCATATCACAGAATGAGTCCGAAATCAATTTTATAGTAATGTAAAAGCTATGTTGATAAGCATTGCATTATAAATATACTTTATCCTTATAAAAATACCCAAGATTGCTTGAAGAGCACAGACAAACCATATATTGTAGCAGCTGTATGTTTATTGTCAAGTTTCCTCAGTTAAAATTTCTCTGTCTGCATTTGATTCAGCTACAGCGATAACTGGATTAGAGATTTCCAGGAGCTTTGTCAGTACTATTACTTCTGCTATAAAGCATGTGGAGTTTTTGCGCAAAGGCACCCTCCGGCTTCCAATAAATTGAACAGTCATTACATTGAACGTGTGTACTCAGATATGCTCTATTTTAAAATAGAGTAAAAATAGGAAAGATAATACTTTTCTCTAAAGAAACAGGATTTCCTGAATTATCGTCATTGATATTGTTATTGCAATAATACCAGAAATTATTGTGATAAATTAAGACCATATTGCCCATCCCTAGTGAGAGCAGTCTTTGATGTTTCCTGAGCTTTTTTTCACTCTGAATGACGTCCTGTTTGTTGCTGCCACATGCTTTGAGTTGGAGTGCCACCATTTAATTTATTATTGTCTATTTTCTCATCTAAAATCAATTTTATACACCATCTTGTTTTGTTTCTATAACGTGTGAATATACCCCCTGTTGTATTTTACAACAAAAACAGAGCGCCTTGTTATCATTAGCTTTAGTTTGATTTTTTCCAAGTTCGCATCGTCAGCGCGGTTGCCGCTAATCTTGCTTACATTGTTTACACTACTTACTCACATTACCATTATTTATTCACTGATCCTTTCTGCTGTCCTAACAGTCGGTTGCTTCTTATATTTGATTTGCTGGCTGGCCCAAACCAGACACCTAGAGAAGAGCACAGAACTGACTCAATAACAGCTGAGTAAAAGCTTTTTTTTTTTTTAACTACAGTGGAGTCAATGTGAATGTCCCTCTTCAGGTCCTGAGAGATGCTAATTCCTAGAAACTTGAATGACTCCACTGCAGCCACAGTGCTGTCCATAATGGTGAGTGGGGGAGTGCAGGGGGGTTTGTCCTAAAGTCCACTGTCATCTCTACAGCTTTAGTGTGTTCAGCTCCAGGTTGTTGGGACTGCACCAGACAGCCAACTGCTCAACCTTCTGTCTGTAAGCAGACTTGTCACCGTCCTGGATTAGACTGATGACTGTAGTGTCATCTGCAAACTTCAGGAGTTTGACAGGGTCTTTAGAGGTGCAGCCTTGATGAGCTCCAGTGCTGATGGTGCGGGTGCTGGATGTGAGTTTTCCCAGCCCTTACTAGCTGCTGCCTGTCTGTCAGGAAGCTGATGATCCACTGACAGATGGAGGTGGGTACAGAGAGCTGTGTCAGTTTGTTTTGAATGATATCTGGAATGATGGTATTGAAAGCAGAGCTGTAGTCCACAAACAAGATACTTTATAGGTCCCTGGTTTGTCCAGATGTTGAAGGATGTAGTGCAATCCCATATTGACTGCATCATCCATAGACCTGTTTGCTCGGTAAGCAAACTGCAGGGGGTCCAGTAATGTCCTTCAGGTACGCCAACACCAGTCTCTCAAATGCCTTTATGACCACAGATATTAAAGCAATAGTTCTGCAGTCATTAAGTCGGGTGATTTCAAGCTGTGGTAACAGGTTCCCTGAATTACTTTTTAAGTGAGCAGAGTACGTTTATTTTTTTCATGCCTGGTTTAATGTATTTTATACATCAGTTGAGTAAATTGTTTAGACTTTTATATGATTACATTTTAACTGGCAGATATCAAACAACTTCTGTTTGTTCAAGATGTTATTACTTTAGTTTACCTTATATGTCTTAAAGTTAATTTAAATTATGGCTAAGTATTTATGCATAATCTGAAAAGTATGTCTGTTCCATTGTCTGGAGGGTGTGTCATGTCAATATTTTGAACAAAAACATTTTACATACTGCTTGTGGGTTGGTTGTAAACCTTTGAATCCATGCACTCTTTCAGTTATTAATTGTACACCAATTGTATTTGACTGGGTGTGATTAAAATGTATTAATAAAATAAATATTTTACCTGTGCAGTAATTGTAGTGTAGTCTGTTTAGCTGAACAGTATCATTGGGGCATTACAGCTAGAAACAAATATCATTAAGCCTGTGTTTAGATCTTAGGTTGTTTATGCACTGTAAAAAACAATTTGTTGAGTCAACTTAAAATAATTTGTAACCTGGCTGCCTTAAAATTTTAAGTTCAGTCAACTCAAAGTTTATTCAACTTGAAATGTTAAATTATACTAAGTGACAACTTAGATATTTGATTTGAATCAACTTAAAATTTTAAGGCAGCTGGGTTACTTACCCATATGTTAAGTTTAGCAAACACAAATATCTAAGTTGTTACTTAGTACAATTTAACATTTCAAGTTGACTAAACTTATTTTAGTTGACTGAACTTAAAATTTTAAGGCAGCAGGGTAACAAATTATTTTAAGCTGACTCAACAAATTGTGGTTTTTATGGACTTGAATTGAGCATGTATGGATGTGTGTGTGTGTGTGTGTGCGTGTGTGTGTGTGTGTGTACTTCGTTTTTTTTTTTTTTATGAGAAGTCAGGTGAAAACTCATGAGCTCAACCGTCATGAGTTTTCCTGGAAACCACTCGCACGCAGCCTAAGTTTCTGTTTCCCAAGAAGTGGCGTAACAAAACATTACGCAAGTAGTGAACTCTGAGGCATTATACAAATAGCCTGAATTATGTTGACCTGGAGCAAACAGATTGAAAGCAATCCCTGAACCATTATATTTTAAAAATAAATACATTCAATAACAACACAAAAATCTTTACTTCGCTTTTGTTTTACAGAATGCCCTGTTTTGTGTGAGTTGGTTTAACTGGTCTTTCATATAAGAACTTGTTTGACCTAGCTGTTTGTTTTCAAACCCATCAGACCAGAGGGACAAAAATATTTGCTTTATATCATAAATACAGCCATAGAAAATCTGATTATTTTAATTTTATTTAAAATGTCCAGTACAATGGACACTTCTTTCTGAACCATAGTAGAAGCCAGAACGAATTTGAATGTTTTGTCAATAAATAAGTCTTAATTCAGTGTTTAACAAATAGATTTGGGTTGTATGTATTTAATATCTGTCTTAAACATTGATACAATGGTAATGGATCTCCCTCTGTGGGGTTCAGATCTTCAGCTCAGATCAGGTTTTGAATTGTATTTGGAATGCATAACAACGTTACATGTATTGTTTACTCCGTAACCCTGGAGATGAAGGAGTAAACCTTATGCAATTATCAGAAGGTTCAATGTGAGCTCCAGGTTCTTGTAATAACACAATAAAATCTATCTAAAACTCAAAATGACTCAAAACCACCATGTAGTGTGATTTGCGTAGACTTTCATTTTCATGATATTTACATATGTGCTAAGTAAATACACCGCACCTATTCCAGGAAGCTAAGCCCTGATGATAACCTGAATGTACCCAAAGGCACTTTGACTTTCTCACTGTGTTTAAAGACAATAATACAGATCTCCTTTCAAACACTAACACGTACACATTCTGTAAAGCTGCTTTTGACATTGTGTATTGTAAAACGTTCTGTAAAATATAGAATTAGAATTGGCTCAGTCATTGTTCTTGGTCATATCTCACAAACAATATATTGCACATTGTACAGTATATTTTATTAATATTCAGTGTTAAATGCTGTAAGCCTTCGGTTTCACCTAGAGGATTTAAAACATCCAATTCTCTCCAAAATGGGCCACAGTTCCTACCCAAATTTGAGGAATACCCATTGCCCAAGTGATATAAAACTGCTTCATTATTCCTGAAAGATAAACCACCATTTGTAGGTTTCTGCGACGTGAAGAGAAAATCTTGGATCATGACTGTCTTGAGTAAGTCTTGCTCTTATTTAATGTTTTGCTATAACTGGGTATATGTGCATTATTTGTTATGAATTCAATATGGTTTGATGACTGAAGTGTGCTAGTTAAGTTGATGTAAACAAAATCAATATTGTCCATATGGTTCAGTTTTTGAGGTTTGTTTGAAAGAATAAAGAAAAGTGTTTTAAAGAAGCAGCTTGATTGGGGCCTATAAGACATTGGGAACATAAGACAACAGATCTAAAAAGAAAAACACATTCTTCCCCATCACTTTTAGAATGTGTTATTCATTGGTTGCTAATCTGAACTCGTAACGTCATGCTTATCATGCTTATCATGCTCATCATGCTTATCATGCTTATCATTCCAGGCTGACGTGGAAAAAAGTCCCAAGTATCATATGCCAAAAGACATTTGAGATTTCTGAGTTGATGTACATTCCAACTGATAAGGAATAAACAGTAATTTTCCTTTAAACAGATTTTCCTTCTTCATTTAGTAGTTTTGGTTTCCAGCAAAAGTGTAAGTAAAAAAATGAATTGAATTATAGATGGACCCCAATCAGCAATGACCTTGCTAGGAAGCAGACATAAAAGCCTGCAGTACAATATGCAAAAAGATATCTTCCATCTTGTCTTTGTAATTGGTTTAAACAATCCAGTTTTAAAATTTGCAGCTTTTGTAGGAAGAAGCTATAATCAAACACTTATAATCAAACTTTTCATATTTTTCATATTCTGTGCAGTGGTTAGTTCACAACATACAAAAAAATTAGGATATTTACCTTTATAAGATGTGTTTTTTTTTCTAAACTTTTTACATGTATGCATCACCTTTTATGTTGAATTCTTACATTCAGTTAATAAAATATTTTATAATAATTCACTATATGCAGAGGTTGCAAAAACTGCATCAACCAATTTATTCAAATGGCTTCATTCAAGAATGAATAAAGTGACTGTCTTTGTGAATGAGTGTGGATTTGTTCAGTAACTTAATACTACTTATGCATGTTATACTGTGATTCAAAGTTCAAGACACACTCAGCAATTCTCTTAAATTTTCTTTATTAAATTAAAAAAATATATTTATATACATATAAATGCACTGTGAGGGGTAAAATTATGGTTATAGATAATTTTTAAATATGGCTGTACATGTTGATTAATATATTTCATACATATATATGAATATACATATAAATACATAAACAAACTACATGAATGTCTAAAAAAGTTATTCTTATTTTCGAAACTTAACATTAAATCATTCTTTGATGCAACATTTACAACAGTTAGAGTACACCAACTGTATAGATTTGAGTAACTATTTACATTTCTAATTCTTAACTTTAGTATTATATTTTGGATAAAAACAGAGGATAAATTCTGATGCTCAGTTGATCTGAATGACTGTACAAGGAGGATTGAGAACTTCTTCTGATTTGTCATTTTTAGTTGTATTTTTTCTCTTAATGTGTAAAACCACAAAGCTACATATGGCTCCCAAAAAGAGTACTGCCCCGACAATTGCGAGGTGACCCTTTCGTTGATTGGCTTGGTTTTTATTGGGATTATTTTTATTGGTGAGATCTATGAGAGAGAAGATGGGAAAAAGTTTGGATGTAATAAAGTTATTCAGCAAACATTTAAAACTTGGAATTCTCATAGATGGTGTTATATACCTTGTGTTGCATCACTGGATGATTTGGCATCAGTGGATGATTTGGCATTACTACACAGTTTATCTGTTGGACCAAAGATCATTTTGTTAAATGATACATATATCATGCTCATTTCAAGTATTGAGAAATTAATTAAAAAATAAACGTATTTCAACAAACCTGTGGACCTTCGACACCTTGTGTTTTCTGTAAAGGAAAAATTTAATAAATAATAATTTTTACAATTCATCACAGTTTTGTACTTTAATGGTTCTTAATAAAAATAAAGTATTTTTAAAATTAAGTTGTATTTACCAGTGACAAGTAGCCTAACTTTACAGGATTGTTTCCTATTGATGTAGAGAATGTATACCCCTTGGTCTGTTTGATTACATTCATTAATAATAAGAGAAAAATCGCCACTAATGTCAATTTTCCTGCTCAGGAAAGTATCAGCTATTTTCTTCTCTCCAGAATACTTCCAGATCACCCTCTGACCAGTCTCTTTTTTCCAAAGTGCATTTATGTTTGTTTTATCCTCAATATCACTGCCTGTAACTTTACAGGATAATGTAATATTGTCACCCTCAAGGGCTTTTGTGATACCTAAACAGTAAGAGTGATTCATGTTAGGAAATGTACAAAAAAGTTAAGAAACCACTCTTAACAATGAAAAAATATTTTTAAAAACGAACTGCCTACCTCCATTTACTATGTTGATTATGTGGATCAGCAGGAGGATGCATGAGATGCCGGTTGACATTGTATTTAGAATTTATTGCAGACTATAATATCAGAAAGATTACTCACAGCATTCTCTGCCCTCAAAGCTTCTTTCATTCTCCTCTTGCCTGTGCCTAACAAAGTCACTGCTTGCTTTATATAAAGGGTTGACCATAGTTTTGATATGAGAGCGTGGGTGTGTCTTTGGTTACAGTTCACAAACCAGTTTAACGACATTGCATGTTTGCCTTTGGCGGGGGCGGGGAGAAGGGGTTGGGCCTTGGGTGTTAGCCAGAGGTCACACTCGGCATAAATCGCAGATTTCGGAATCGGGGTACTGAGACCAGACCGAAAGGGCACTTCAGCGTCAGAGCTCTTAAAGAGACGCCCACCCCGATCCCCTCACCACCCTCTCTGTTTGTCTTTGAAATTTCGATTTTTTATCGTCTTCAGTTTCTGTTAATAATCCATCTGCCACCTAGTGGTTCGCTATAATACTGTCAAATAGATGGAAATACTCGGGCAGACATTTACTTAATTTCATTTTATTTTTCACTTTGTACATGTATTACTTTTATTTGCACAAAAGGGATGCAGATATTTTGAGTTCTGAAATGTCATTTTTTCATTTAATCCTTGCATACACTGTGTCCTGTGTGAGTTGATGTTCTCCCCTGATTTTTTGTGCTTTGATTATATTCACAGATGCGTATGAAATCTCATTAACTTCATTCCCCTGAAACACACAGAGGTAATGATAAATGGAAGTGTATTAAGATTATCAAAAAAGGTTTATAGGAATCCCTCATTCACACCAAAAATGTTGACTATTAAGATAACTATAACTATAATTATACTAGTGTCCACTCCAACGCATAAAAGCATTATTTGCCGCTGTTAATGCTCAAGCTCTTTAAAGCAGGGTGGATTCTGACTCTGTTTTTAACATTCATTATCTGAAAAACTGTTCTGAAAGTGTTTCCAATTCTATTGTTCTTAGAACAATTAAAAAAAACTTTACAGTTATTGTTATAGTTATCGTCCTTGGTGTAAACAGACCTTTAGTCTACTCCATAATTCGGTTTGATAACCAACAAAAAAATCTGATTTTTAATAAAACTATAGAAAAGATGAGTACCTGCTCAACTTTTTCACATCTGTTCACTTTCTTTACATTTCCTGCCAAAACAACAACAACAACAACAACACACATATTTTGATCATAGCAATGCTTTATTAACTGAACAACATAACTATAGTATCAAAAGTAGGCATGTATTTAAATTGTATTATCATTATGTTGATTATTTTTTGGATTCTTGTTTACCTGTTTTTTGGTTTTTTCTTCTCCAGCACACACATGCATTTAACACCAGTGACACTAAAATAAGCGCACAGACAACAGGCAGCCACAAGCTGGAACCACAGGTGGGCAGTTGGTTGATATTCTCTGTATCCTGCTGCTTTACATCTCCAGGGCTCTCATCTGCCATTAAAGTAAAACAATTGAAAGTGGGCGGAAACGCACAGTATGAAATAAAAGTTTTTCTCCAATGCATGATGGCCACTATTAATTCGTACCCCTAAAAAAACCTTATATATCAGATTTTTTTTCCCATTCATATTTTCAATTTTTTTTTAGCTAGGAGCATGAAATTGTCCAGCCATAATAGTATTATAAATATTTTTAAATTTGTTTGTTAAATTAAATGTCTTGTATTGTACAGGCCCGTAGCCAGCCTAGCCAGCCTCATTTTGGTGACTACTCATAAACCAATTTGTGTTGTACTATCATGTCTGCTGGTATCTTAATAAGCATGATTTTTTTGATTCATCAAAAATATTTACTACAATGTTGTCAAACTGCTTACCAAGATATCGCCTTGTTCAGTAAATATACACAAATACCTAAAGCAGTAAGTTAGTTAATTAAATGAATGACATTTTTAATGCAATAAATTAACAGATTCTTTGTACTGACACATATACAAATGGTGGATGGATGTGTGTCCCTCTAGGGGGGTCTGGGAGCATGCCCCCCAGGAGAAAATTTTAAAGTGAAATTCATTTACTTTAAGAACTCAAAAGTTCAACCTCTGAGCCCTATGCAGTCTTTAATCATTTTCAAAATACAAATATCAAGGAAGGAATTTTATGTAGGGTTTTTTTAAATCAAATTTAAAGCTTTTTGTTACTTTTTTTAACGACTTGCAGAAATAGAATTAATATGGAATAAGCAAGATGTCTAGTAATATATTAAACTGATATCCTGATTTACAGCTCAGATAATGTTCATTATCAAAAACAGTA
>JAHKKF010535353.1:0-16807 GCA_019740295.1 Labeo calbasu | reverse complement strand
TAAGATTACTTACTCATTAATATTAAACATTAACAATCATTAACATAAGCAGCATTAGGTTTCATGACATGAACTACTAATAGACATCATTTATTAATCTAATTTTTAAATATTGTTAATTCATGCTTGTTATATATATGTATGTATTGGTTAAGATTAGTTACTCATTAACATTAAACAGTAACAGTCATTAACATTAGCTGCATAAAGTTTCATAACATGAACTACTAATAAATATAATTTAATGTAATTTTTAAATATTGTTTGTTCATGCTTTTATTATTAATAATAATACTAATTTATGCATCTAGAAATGCTATTTATAGCCTATATATAAATATATATAAGGTAAAAAATAAATAAATACATTTACCTATCACAAATCAAGAAATGCTGTTGTTTACAGTTTTTTTTTTGTTAGTTTGTAACTGCTTAACTAATGACAGTGACACTTTTTTCAACATTTTAAACTGTTTAACCCTATTTAAATGTGCTTACGATAGTTTCAGACCTAAATGGGTTTGTTTAAATTAATTAATAAATACTTTAAGAAACAGGAGAAGCAAGTGTTATTTTTAGATGTTATTGTTAAAGATGGCTACAAAAATAAAATACGTCTTCAAACATCTATTTTTGTTGCTTCTTTAGTAATAAAATTTGTATAAGTAGAGGGTAATTTCATGCAAATGTCAAACTTACCATGAAAAAACCAAAAGTTTTACTAAAAGTTTTTACTATACTGACAAATACCCATGTGAGGTCGCTCTTAAAGTTTTTAAAGCATTTTTTTTTTTTTTTTTTGCATGATTTTCCATAGTCTGAAGTGTTATTTTCAGGTTTGTCACATCCATAGCAGTACATATTCCTCATAAATAGACACATCCAAATTAAAATAAAGTAACATTTACTGTGTATGTTCTGTAAAGAGCCATCGCTTCTCTATTTGATGGGTATTATTGCGTCTGGTTTGTGCATTTTAATTAGCAGAAATCCTACAAAGTCTCTCAAAAATGGTGTCCTTTTTTTTTCACTTCCATAGCGTGTGATTATTTCTCTTTTTTAAGATTGAAAACTCATGCATAGACTGATAATACTCTATCAACAAGGGTTTATTAAAATATAAACAGATGGTTCGGTATATTGGTAACACATACATTCTTTTAGCATTTATATGTCACATCCATAACGCTGTATTTTCCCTAGATCACTTTTTTAAAAATGACATTAACCGAACGCAGTCGTTCATGTGAATCTGAATACAGATTAAAATCCACGTCCCTCCCCCAAAGTCAAACAGACATGCAATCACATTCACACTTTGAAATCCTCTCAGTAAATGGGTTCGGGTTACCGACCTCGCTGGTAAACACATATTCAAATAGTGCCGTGAGTGTTAAATTATTGACATCTCAATGAATATGCAGATGCAGTGAGGATGTCGTGATGCAAGCGTGTGACCTGCACAAGGCTGAGATTTGCAACAGTTTAGACTCTTAACGGCTTCTGTTTTGAGATAAAAACCGTTTTGAGTTTTGTTGTCATGCAGTGGGTGCATTTAGCATTATGTTGTGCGTTTTTAATTTGCTTTGAAGTTATTGTGTTGCATGCGTTCCCCTGGTAGATATTGTTACAGAGGCAGTGTTCAGTGTCTCTCATGGAGGAAGTGAGATTTCTTCTGTTCATGTTTCATTCATTTCCAATGTTGTTCATCGGATCTGTAGGGAATGAGGATGTATAAATGCACTGCTTCTTATTCAAGCTGCTCTTGTTAAAGAAACTCATATTCGGATTTCTAACTCACAGGAAATTGAAATAAAATGAGCAGTTCTTTTGTGTTGTTAAACCTCAGTATTTGACTATTAGTTTAGCTTAACCACGTAGACTCTATTCAGTCTTGTAGATAAAGTTTATATGTGACCCTGGACCGCAAAACCAATCGATTTTTCTTTTATGCCAAAAATCATTCGGATATTGATCATGATCCATGAAGATATTTTGTAAATTTCCTACCATAAATATATCAAAACTTAATTTTTGATTAGTAATATGCATTACTAAGAACTCTGGACAACTCTAAAGGTGATTTTCTCAACATTTTGATTTTTTTGCACTCTCATATTCCAGTTTTTTAAATAGTTGTATCTCGGCCAAATATTGTCCTATATTGTCCTAACAAACCATACATCTATGGAAAGTTTATTAATTCATCTTTCAGATGATGCATAAATCCTAATTTAAAAAAAAAGACCCTTATGACTGGTTTTGTGGTCCAGGGTCACATATTATGTAAATAATTTCTATGTATTTTTGGTTTATATATTGATAGAATGTTCAGCATTTGAAATGTAGCCAACAGCGATGATGTCATTGTTCAAATTACACACTGAATTGTGATTGGCCCTCTTCTTTTACATTTGAATACTGACTTTTTATTGGTCTTTCATGCATACTTAAATATTCATATTCATTATATATATTTGTCTTGATTCTTGTGCACGCCATAGACAGAAAACAAAATGTGTTGAGTATTATAAATGTGAATAATCTTATTTACAACTTTAACATGAATTTTTGCTTGCATGTGCAGCTGTTTCCTTCATTAGTTAATTGTATATTTATGTGGCCAGTGCTGAAGAGTAACTGATTACATGTAATCTGAATTGCAACCAGATTCCAAAATTAAGTACTTTTTCTAATCATGATTACACATATTATTCACACAATGGCAGTTTGATTTGCCCTAATTCTTCTTTTTCAGTCTCAAGCTTAAATTTTTGTTTCTAAAATTGTACTGCTTTTATACATTTTATACCCGCTGTAGTTGATTTATGAATCCCTGGCATAATGTAATGTGTAATACACTTACAGATGTTGATGACAAAGAATGGAGTATATTTTGGGTCAAAGTAATCTAAAAGTAATCAAAAAGTAATCAGAAAACTTTACCTAATATGTGTAATCCAATAGATTACATCACAATTTCCCTCATGTAGTTTGTAATCAGTAACGGATTACAATTTCTAAGTAATCTATACCCAGAGCTGTTTGAGGCACACATCAGCATTTAATTTACCTTAGATAGAGGTGAAAATCCATTTTCGAATATGAAAGAGAGTGAAAGAGCGAGCGGGAGAGCGTCACACTTCATGGCAGAATTTCTGAGAGCACTATAAAAGTTTGATGTTAATCAAGGTGAATTGGGATTGGAGATGACAGGTCCACTCTCCTCCGCTTCCCCCTGTCTGACTCAATTAGATGCCAGTGCAGGAAAACTTCACATTTCACCCAGATGAGATGCAATCACACAAAGTTGCTTACCTGTTTTTTAGAGTACAGTTTTTACACACTTCTGCATAGTGTGTGCAGTATGACCCTGCTGTTGCAATATTTAAGACACCATAAGTGGGGAAAAAAGGGTGGAAATGACATGTTTTTGCCTACAAACAACACTAAAGTAGTGAGTTAACCAGTGTCATTTGTAAACACTGAACTTGTTTGGTTTTTATGTGACATTATATTGCTGATTGTTCTTCAGCCAATATATGGCCATTTAAATACCATCGACATCAGTGTTATCATGCTTGGCCAGTTAAGAGAGAAAAAAGTTATTTTGTTTCATATTTTATATATATGAAATGAAGTAGACTGTATATTGGAGAAAGAAAATCTGAAATTACATTAAGTTTGTTGGGATAGGATCATATTTGGACAACTATTTGAAATTCTGGAATCTGAGATCAAAATATTGAGAAATCGCCTTTAAAGTTGTCCAAATGAAGTTCTTAGCGATGTATATTACTAATCAAAAATCAAATTTTGATATATTTATGGTAGGAAATAACCAAAATAATTTACTTAATATCCTAATGATTTTTGGCGTAAAAGAACAATGATAATTTTGACCCATACAATGCATTTTTGGCTATTCCCATGCTACCTAAGACTGTTTTTTGGTTCAAGGTCACATATGCATAATAAATTTTACAACCTATATATTAGAGAATTTTTAAAAAAAATGTTAAAAATTAGAAAAATAAATGGGCAAGCAAGCAAGAAACAAACTCAAAATCAGATTTTATATATACTTTACTCTAAACTTTACTTTTTTATAAATAAATGTTGTAAACGTTGTACATTGTAAATGTTGCAAACGTATCTAATATGACCATTGTGTTTTGTATTTTGTTTTTATGTAAAATTATATATTAAAAAAATTTTGAAAAAATAAAAATAAAAAAGGAAGTTTTGTTTCTTTTTATACATTTGAAAAAAAAAATGTTAAACTTTCATAGCACATTTTACATTTATAACCATCAGGCATTTCCAGACATTTTTATTTTAATCTCCAAGGTTCACAAGCTCTGTAGCTACAATATTTCTGCCTGACAATGTTCCACACATTCTCTGTCTGTTTTACAAATAAGACAGCCACTCCTCGTGTCATAACCGGGCCCCTGACATGCTTTGGCCCTGTAAATCACCCTGAGATTTGGGTGATCACTCAGGGGCCCCTCGTCGCTTCAGCTGCCCCTGACCCCCTCGGGCAGAGCGGCCTGTCCCCTGGGCCCGAACCCTTCAGCTGGGAGTGACGAGGTTGAGTTGGTCATTATTAAACCTCTTGCTCGCCTCCCTCCCTCGTTCTCGTTCTCTCTCCTCCTATTCCCCTGTGAGCGCTAGAATCATCTCAGCCCGGGCCGCGCGCTTCCTTTCATGTCTGAGATTAGGGTACGGGGGTGGGGGGGTTTCACTGTGCGCTCTCAAAGCATCATGGGTAATAAGTGGAAGGCCCCTGGGGGGGCGCAGGAGAGAGAGACGGAGAGTGGCGGTGGCTTTTTGATAGTAGGGAGGGTGTTTGGCAAGTTGAATTGGGACAGTTGTGGCAGAGATGTGCCTCCTGCAGCAGGGGTTTCGTCTGGGTAGATGCAGATTTCGTGGGAAATGCATTCAGCCTTTAGATGTTCACCAGTTCGCTGGTCCCAGTGGTCCATGTCCTGCTTTCCTTATAAAAACACCTTTCTAGCTAGTCGACAAGGAGTTGCTGTAGTCAACAAGTCCGGGTTATTCAGACATCCTTGTGCAAATCAGAAAAGAAAAATATTTGGTTGATACAATTCGGTACTGTTCTAAATAATCATAATATTTCAGCTTCAGTTTTTGTTGTTGTTGTTTTTTAGTGCAGTTAATTGCATGATACACTGATTTTGCATGTTAAATTTAATATTATAAATCAAACTAATCATCACTTATCACATCAGTTTTAGCTGTAGCATTTAATTAATAAATTGAAAAAAAAAATAAAAATAAAAAAAATAGCACTTTTAAATTGAAATAAAACATAAATCCATTTGGTCAATATAATCCAGTACTGTTTTAATTAATAGTATAATATTTCAGCTATGAACCTGTTTTTGTTGTCGTTGTTTTTTAATGTAGTTAATTGCATGATGCACTGATTTTGCATGTTTAATTTAATATAATAAATCATACTAATCATCACTTATCACATCAGTTTTATAGCATAATAAATAAATTACAAAAAAAGTAACACTTTTTAAGTTAAATAAAACATAAATACATTCATAAGAAAAATGCACAATATTTTGGACTTGCTATAATATGATTTATATTTATAATATGACTTTTTAAAAGATTTTTTTTAATTATTAATTTAATCAGTGATGCAAAATCAATCAAAAATCAAAGAAATTAGAAAAAAATTAAATAAGTGCTGCTCTTTTAAACTTTTTATTTAAAGAAGACGCTTTGCTTCATGTAAAAAAATACAGTTTAAAATATATTAATATAGAAAACAGTTATTTTATTTTATTTATTTATTATTTATTTATTTATTTATTTTTATTAAATAAGTGAGCAAAAGAGACTTCATTACAATTTTTTTTTTTCCAACCCCTAAACTTTTGAACAGCAGTGTAGAAACTGTTTTAAGTTCTCTACTAATATATATATATATATATATATATATATATATATATATATATATATATTAACATAATGCTCTATTTTTGTTCTGTTTAGCTCACTGTGCATCTCAAAAGCAAATGCACAACCAGATCTGTCCGGTTTCCCTTTAAATTTGTGCAATACTACTACTGGAAAAACTCCCAATCTCACTGTCAGCGTTGACAGATGTGGACTTTTCACAAGTTGGCGCGGGATGTAATTTAAAGCCGTTATTTTGTGAGAGGTTCCTCAGTTCCGTTAATCCTGTCCAAGTCCCCAGGAATTATTAGGAGCATCAATATCTTTAGCATATTGCTGGCGGCTCTGAGACACTATCTGGTTTCATTATTGGTGTCAGTTCAATTATGGCTCACACCCAAGTGTTTTTCCACCATCGAATAGCATCAATCGACAGAACCATTTGACGAGACACCGCCCCGCTTCTTACGCACACGCACGCACACACACACACACATGCGCGCACTTCTGACATCCAGCTAATGTACGCGGCCGTAAGACAGCAGCATGCGTAATGGAGGCTGCATTCTGGGCCGCGGTGCGCAGCTGAGGCAGCCGGACCCATTTCATCAAATATTAATGAAATGGAAGCGTACACCCGGACTACTCCTCTACCACTGCAGGAGAGAGAGAGAGAGAAGTGGAATGTGTTTAGGAGCACTGTCTGATGACCGTAATTAGGACCTCTCCAATTAAAAATTCAACAGCTGCAGTTTATTTCAGAGCATGAATCTTCCTCTTGCTACAGCATTTATTTCCTTTTACAAAGTATTTTATTTTACGATGCTAATTGAACCAGGCTTTTTACCTCCACCCTCAGCGTCTCCCTCCATCTTTCTCTGCATCTGTTTTCCTCTATGGCCCCTGATGATTTTGGCTGGAAAGCCGCTCTGTTACGATGTTTGTTTATTTCCTTACTTTTGTTTTGTGTGCATCTTTATCTTGTGTTTAATTATTGTGCTATTTATTCTGCACTTTCTCCTACATTTAGCCATTTCTCTTAAGTTGGAGGGCATGAATCTGCTCGGAGTGTGAAGGATTTTCTTTGTCGGGCTGCGATATTAATCATCAGATGTTTAGTGCTAAGCGTGACCTCTGACCTTTGCCCCTTTCAAAAGAATTTGTGCACATTTATCATGTTCTGAATGGCTCTTAAATAAAGTCAGTCATACTACTTATACTACTTTTGCAGTATGCAGCATTCTAGATAAAAATATGGTAAAAATAGTAATATTTTGAAATTTTATTACCATTTAAAATAGGTGTTTTCTATTTAAATATATTTTAAAAAATAATATATTCCTGTGATGCGAAGCTGATTTTTCAGCATCATTACTCCAGTCTTCACTGTCACACGATTGTTCTGAAATCATTCTAATATGCTGATTTGCTGTTCAAGAAACACTTCATATTATTATCAATGCTGAGAACAGTTGTGCTGCTGAACATTTTTGTAAAAAATCTCACTTAAATTTGATGTCTTTTTTCTGAAAACAAGACAATAATGTTTGCTTGTCTAGAAAATCCTTCTTGATTTTAGAATTTTTAGATATTTTGGCTGGAAACAAGACTAAATCTAAGTTAGAAAAGCATTTTTTGCAGTGAACATTATTTTGTAACATAAATAAGTTTACTGTAACTTGAATGAAAGTATTAATTTCTTTTAAAAAATAAGGATTTCTGTTCTGTTTTAAAGTTTTAAAGGCTTACCATTGACGTGAAGAGTACTAGTAACTAGCACATAAAGGTTTGCATTAATATATTTTTGCACACAAACTGTATTTCTGTATACATGCATTTAAAGGAGAACTCCACTTCCAGAACCACGATTTACAGATAATTCACTCACCCCCTTGTCATCCACGATTTTCATGTCTTTCTTTCTTCAGTGGTGAAGAAATTATGGTTTTTGATGAAAACATTTCAGGATTTTTCTCCAAATAAAAAGCTATTGTAGCACAGGCTCTGGCAAACTGTATTGTTTATTCAATATTTAAATTAAATTGCAATTAACTTGTTTGTGTAGTACAAAAAAAAAAAAAAAATCAGTTCATTAGCTTAAAAAATTACAGTTACAGTTGAGGTCAAAAGTTTACATACACCTTGCAGAATCTGCAAAATGTTAATTATTTTACCAAAATAAGAGGGATCACACAAAATGAATAAATGTTATTTTTTTATTTAGTACTGACCTGAATATTTCACATGAAAGATATTTACATAGTCCACAAAAGAAAATAATAGCAGAATTTATTAAAAAATTGCCCCATTCAAAAGTTTACATACGCTTGATTCTTAATACTGTGTTGTTACTGAATGATCCACAGCTGTGTATTTTTGTGTTTAGTGATAGTTGTTCATGAGTCTCTTGTTGGTCCTGAACAGTTAAACTGCCTGCTGTTCTTCAGAAAAGTCCTTCAGGTCCCACAAATTCTTTTTTTGTTGTTGTTGTTGTTTCTTTTTTTTTTTTTTTTTTTTTTTTTTGCATTTTTGTTTTTAAACCCTTTCCAACAATGACAAAATAAGTTAAATTTACCCTGATCTTCAAATTCAATACGTTTTACCCCCCAGTACTAGATAAAAATCCATATCCATTTAGTATGATCCCCTTTAATTGTGTAAAATAATTACCATTTTGCTAATTCTGCAAGGTGTATGTAAACTTTTGACCTCATCTGTATTTAGACTGGAAAAAGTATAGCTGTTTTACACACACACACAAAAAAGATCAAAATTACAAAACAATTAAATTATGAGTTGACACTTGGACACTGTTTGCTGAATTGTAAAGTGCTTATTGTATATTGCATACGGTTTCTTTTTTTTTAAGGCAGTATACAGTTTGCAGTACAAGAGTAATAAGACTACTGTGTTCACTCCGTGATCTTTTCTCCCTCTGTTTTTCGTATATTTCAGTGTACACTAAGTAAGTTCTTGTGTATTAGAGTATTATATGTGTGTATGAAGTGTGTGTTTGTGTACTTTTACTCACATAAGCCTTTGTCGGCATGAACCCCGAGGCTTTTATTTGTGCATCTGACACCATCGTATGTAATGGAAACAGTCAACTTTGGTGTTTCTACGTTTGATTCATTCACGCAAACACGTGTTTGTGTTAAACAAAGCCAGAGCCCTGGAGTCGCTCAGTTACGAGGAACAACACGCTGAGGATGAGAGCAGACGAACACTTTGGCCTCCACTCTTCTGATGAAGCTGGTAATCGGCTCTTGTTGGCTTTAAAGTCGTATTGGGAAATGAACAATGAGAAAGGCTCGTGTTTCAGAGCGCACACACATGCGCACGCACACCAACGCAAATGCAGCTGCTCAGATGGTTTCAGTCCTTTAAAATATCTCTGCTTTCATAGGCCTGTCACCTCGTCTCTCTCTCTCTCTCTCTTTCTTTCTCTCTCTCTCTCGCTCTCCTTTGCTGCTCTGCTTGACACAGGCACAGAGAATAGTAGTGTGAGCAGATGCCAAAGGGTTCTGAGCGAGACGGGCCGAGAGAGCTTCTCTTTGATGTCATTCAGCAGACTAAAAAACAAAACAAAAAAAGCAAGAAACAAACACTGGTGCAGGAGTGCAGTGAAGCCCGAGTCTACCTGTCTTCATTCAGATCTCTCATCTCAACGCATTATCAACACATCTAAATCCTGTCACAGGCTCCCAGCCGGAGCCAGGCGGCCCACTGAGCCTAAAATCAAACCAAAACTGCTCTCATCTCCAGCGTAATGGGCTGCTTTGAAGCCTTAAAAGTGTGTGGTTTGAGAGCAGAGGAGGTCCATCTGTGCTGAATTCATGTCATTATGCTTTTACAGCTCTATTCAAAGCCAAGATCAACTCTAGAGAAGGAAGGTTGGACTTTAAAGCACTATGAGGAACAATTGCTCCAATCAATGCCGCTACATTATATCTACTATGTAATATTTCGGGAAGAGAATATACACCTATTTTCGAATGTCCATCAATGAATTAAAAGAGTAGTTCACTTCCAGAACAAAAATTTGCTCATTTGTTTTGTTCTTCAGTCATAAAGAAATTGTTTTCTGAGGAAAACATTTTAGGATTCCTCTTCATATAGTGGACTTCTATGGTGCCCTTGAGTTTGAACTTCCAAAATGCAGTTTAAATGCAGCTTCAAAGGGCTCTAAATGATTCCAGACGAGGACGAAGGGTCTTATCTAGCAAAACGATCGGTTATTTTCTAAAATAAAATTACAATTTATATGCTTTTTAACCTCAAAAGCTTGTCTTGTCTAGGTCTACGTGAACTCTGTTTTTTCCGATACAATACAGTTAGGGTAGGTTGAAAAAAAAATATCCTCCAACTTCAAAACCATCCTAAATCAAAGCCGAAGTACCGACCAAGTGAACTTGCAAAGAAGGTCAAACGCCCTTTTCACCAAAAAGTTAAAACAGTTGGAGAATCTGAGATGGGAGTTTTTCAACATACCCTAACTGTACTGAAGCGGAAAAAAAAGAGTTAGACAAGTATGCAAATTGTAATCTTTTTAGAAAATAACCAATCGTTTCGCTAGACAAGACCCTTCTTCCTCGGCTGGGATTGTGTAGAGCCCTTTGAAGCTGCATTTAAACTACATTTTGGAAAGTTAAACTCACGGGCACCATTGAAGTCCACTATATGGAGAGAAATCCTGAAATGTTTTCCTCAAAAAAACATAATTTCTTTGCAACTGAAGAAAGAAAGACATGAACATCTTGAACTACTCCTTTAACCCTTAAAGGAGAGCTCCACTTTCAGAACAACAATTTACAAATAATTTACTCACCCCCTTGTCATCCAAGATGTTCATGCCTTGCTGTCTTCAGTTTGTAAAGAAATTATGATTTTTGAGGAAAGCATTTCAGGATTTTTCTCCATGTAATGGACTTCATTGGTGCCACGATTTTGAATTTCCAAACTGTAGTTTAAATGCAGCTTCAAAGGGCTCTAAACGATCCCAGCCAAGGAAGAAGGGTCTTATCTAGCGAAACAATCAGTCGTTTTTTTTTTTAAATAAAAGTTTGTGTACTTTTTATGCACAAAAGCTTGTGTAGCACTAGCTCTGGGATGCATGTCCACGTCGCTACAAATCACGTTGTTCATCGTCTGTGTACTCTGGCTCAAAAAGGTAGAGCATGGCGAAAAACTCCATCTCGTTTTCTCCTACAACTTCAGAATCGTCCGACATCGTTGTACCTTTTTGTTTGTAAACAGCATTTGACTGACTTGCACTTCCTTAGTCTTTGCGCGTTCGCTTTGTAAACACTGGGTCTTTAGTTCCGCCTACGTTCCGTGTCATTTCAATGTGATTCAATAGTACGTAGCGTCGTGGACACGCATGCCAGAGCTAGTGCTACACAAGCTTTTTATATGGAGAAAAATCCTGAAATGTTTTCATCAAAAACCAAAAGAAAGACATGAACATCGTGGATGACAAGGGTGTAAGTATATTATTTGTAAATTGTTGTTCTGGAAGTGGACTTCTCCTTTAAATGCATGTATGTTTCGCCAGTCACTTTTACATATTCGGGACTTTAGTGACCCCGACTGAGCCTGGTTTCTCCCAAGGTTTTTTTCTCCATTCTGTCACCGATGGAGTTTTGGTTCCTTGCCGCTGGCGCCTCTGGCTTGCTTAATTGGGGACACTTATACGATATCATATACTATTTGAACTGAATGATGACATCATTGAATTCAACGATAAACTGCCTTTAACTGAAAACTGAGTGTTTACTGTTGCTCTTTAGCATTATTGATGCACTATTTCCTATTTAATACTGTACCGCCATTTTATCACAATCTGTATTGTTAAAAGCGCTATATAAATAAAGGTGACTTGACTTGACTATATATCCAGCACGGCTAGATTTTTAACTGCTGTAATAGCAAAAAACTCTCCTGATATTTTAAAAACAATTACAGAAGATTAAAATAAAGCATGTTTCGTTACCTTTTGAAAGGGTTCAATTTGAGAAGATGATTTTACCATTGCCGTCATCGTCAGAGCACACTTCCACAGTACATTCAGCATCTAGCTCATATTCGCCATCTCAAACATAATCGCAAAACTACCATTTTCAGTGACTTTAGAATCAATAGTTTGAACGCTGGCAGCTTATTCACCACATCCACCATCAAAAGACAGTTATAGATTATGAGTAAAAAGTCTATTAAACAGCCACCTTGAGGAATAAAGGTGAATTACATGCATTGAGTCATCAGATTTTTTTTAATAAAAATTAATCAGGAAACAGACATTCTTTTATTTTATTTTTTCTTCTTATATTATTTATAATGAATAGATTGAGGAATACTAAGAAAGTTAATGTCTAACTTTAAAAGATGAAGGAAGAGGGTAGTGAATGATGTCCCGGGTCGCTAAAGGCCCGAGGTATGCATTTAAGGGTTAAGAAATAATAGTCTTGTAGTTATAGCACCAGCAGCCAAACCCTCTTGACATTTTCAACATCACAATGTTGATCCAGCATTGTGATTTCTTTTCTCTTAATTCTTAATATTAAGAAATGTGCATTGTGCACAAGTAGTACTTCAAATAAAGTTTAATTACATTTTTTTTTTTTCTTTTATAAGTCTCAAGCGCTATGTCAGTAAATATGTTAATAGACTTGAACTATACTTATTATAAAATAAATTCATTTTAAATCTATTACTTTTTACTAGGGTCTTCTTGCACATTCTTTTGCTAAATTCAAAACATTGCACCAAATTTATATCCATTTGTCAGAATTCCAAGGGTTTTCCTTAAGAATTGCTGCAGAAAAGGTGAAAAATGTGCACAGATTCAGTGTGGTTTAAGTCATCATTCCTTGAAGGCTCTCAAAATTGCACCAGTCGGAGTCAAAAGTCAGCGCGTGATAAATCTTCATCTGCACGATTATAATCATTCACCCCAAAAATACTCAAATATAAATACAGGCCTAAGCACACGTTCATCTGCACTTCCTCTGACTAATGAGCTCATGGATCATGGAGGGGGTGAGGATCACGTCTTCATTACATTTAAATGAGATCTGTCTGAATCATTGTTCAAACAGACTCCTGTTTTTACCCATATGGAAGATTAAAAGCATTCAAAACCATTTTCTGTGTAAATTTGTCCAGGGGCGTCCATGTTATTGAGAGTTATCCGAGACTGGGACGGGACAAAATGGGTGAAGATTGGTCCGGGTTCTTGACAAACATTGTCTAATCAGAGCTCTTCCACCTCTACTGAAATGTCCTGTCTTCACAATATAATCCCACTCCATTACTTTACATCAAATAAACCCCATTTGAATCGGTCGATGGTTCCTTTACATGGTGACTTCAAATCTTTTTTTGAGGAACAGACCTACTGGAAACACGTTTATATAATAGTTACATACAAGACTACCAATAAATATATTTTAATAGGTCATTTATTAATGATAATTCTCATATTTGATTCCTAATATTAAAATATGAAAAAAAATTATGATTGAACAAATGCAGCATTGATGAGCTTTCCCGACTCCTAACTTTTAAAATTCAAATGTTCAAATTCAAAATCTAATCATCAGTTGTGATGTCATCACAACATTTGCATACTGAATTCTAATTGGTCTTACACTGTGATTGCAATTTTTTTTTTCCTTCTTGCTGCTGAACTGAAGATTAAACCCAAAACTTTGGGTTTCTCAAACTGTTATCTCCTCAGGAAATGCAAATCTAGTTTATTTTCTTTTGTGAGAAGGCATCTCATTAAAGGTATTTTAGTGGTGTGAAACACAGAGCGGCAGGAGTTTGTCTTCAGGCTGAGTGTGTGTGTGTGTGTGTGGGCAGTGCGGTGATTAAACTCGGCTGTAGGATCACAGACAGACCCATATGTTCATTACTGCCATGATCACAGACAGGTTCCGCCCACGGCCGAACACTGAGACGGGGCGGAAGAGTGTGACTCCAGGGAGAATAGGGCAGAGAGGGTGAAATTTACCCCTCATAAAGGGGTGTAGACTAGCTTGTATATAAGCAATGACTCCACAGACACACACTATGTAATTTTAGTGCATAATATTAAACAATTTCACACTGTTACTAGAACAGAGGTCCAAATTAAGCCTGTATCTGAGACCTTGTGACCTGACCTGACTAGTACTGTCATATTACTATGCTGCAAAAAAAAAGAAAAAATAATTTCTAACTCTGTGTTTTTCTATATTAGTAGTGTACTAATATATTTTTTATGATTTTTTTAAAAAATGTAGTTTATTTTATTTTTTATTTTTTTTATTTATTTATTTTTTTTACAATAAATAAATATCTGCCAGTGGGGTCAGAAAAATAAACTTAATTCTAAAGGATTTTTTCTGAGACCCTATTGGCATATTTGTTCTTGTTTTAAGCATCAATTCACTTGATTTTGATTTTTCAGAAGTCATTTTGCTTCTAAAGTAAATCTACTTTGATTTAAGAATATTTAGATATTTATATTGGAAAACAAGACAAAAACACTGAGTAAGAAAGTCAATTGTTTACAGCCCGAATGCAAGCTTAGGGTTATAATAGTTAACTAAAACTAAAATGAAAAACATTAAAAAAAATATATGTAATATAAAGTATATTATTTTATTTAGTAACTGGATGTACTAAAACTAAAAGATTTTCTTACTCTGTATTTTTGTTTTCCAGTACTAATATTTTTTAAATGATTTTTTAAACATAATTCATGTTTATATATTTTTTATTTAATTAAAAAAATATATTTAATTTTTATTTATTTATTGTTTTGATCATTTTGCTTCTGAAGTAAATGTACTTTGATTTAAGAATATTTAGATATTTGTACTGGAAAACAAGACAAACTCAACACTGAGTAAGAATATATATATATATATATATTGTTTTTCATTTTAGTTTTAGTTAGTTTAGTTATATATATATATATTAATAACTGGATGTACTAAAACAAATACAACTAAAACTGAAATAATTATGAAAAAGAAAAAAAAAGTCAAGATTAATAAAACTAAAATTAAAATGAAAACAGAAAATATAAAAATGAAAACTGATTTAGATAATAATAGAATAATAGAATCTCATATGACTGCAAAGCTGTGCAAGCATGCATTTGTGAAAAAGGATTGCATTTCAAACAAAGTGTAATTAATAGGTTACTGCTATTAATATATTGTAAATGTTACTACATTTTACTAAATGTGAATATTACACATATATATTACTACTGTTGATATAGTAAAACTGCTTGAGTTGTAGTTGATATGTAGTCACAAGACAGAGGTAGATTTATGCGATACTCACACAAAACACAGATTCTGTATTTGTCTGTCACTCAATCTCACATGTTGACAGCTGTATAAAAAGTGTGTGAATAATGCAGTGACTTTCTAGGTGATCAACTTTTTAAAGAATTTTTTATGAGCAAAATTCATGCAGCTTCATGGATTTTAAGCCTTAAACCGCCACAATTCACATTCTGTGTCAAAATGTTGTTTTCATTCATTAAATAGTTACTGTATCTGAACCTGAAATGAATAACCAAGCCGAACCTGGCCCTACATTGTGTGTTGTGTAGCAGACCTCTAGTGTGAAGCAAAGACAAGATCAGAAACAAGCCACAGGAGAATTTGTGAATCTATATATTATAGAGATTCAGGCCTCCAAAGTGCAGATTTGTGTGTGTCTCTCATCCTCATCTCTGCTTCGGTCCTGTCACTCAGTCTCCTGGTGTGTGTCTTCCTATCTCAGGGGCTGCAGGGGCCCCTGCTGTAGAGCCTCTCATCTGCTCTCATTGCCTCCAGCTCTATGCCATAAGTGCATTGATTTCCATGTACGTCTAATTACTGCTCATAATCTATTCATTCCAGCTCCGGCAGAGAGCAGCAGCTGTCCCTGCACTGGCTTCTAACACCCACAGACCCACGACACACACACACACATACTGATTTAATCACACAGCAATGTGATACACACGCATGTGCTGAAACATATACAGTAAAAAAGGAATGTACCAGAACAGTTGAACCTAATAAAGCCTCTCTTACACACTACATTCCCCACAGCTACTTCACTACCTGATTTTTACTATATCATATGTGACCCTGGACCACAAAAACATAAGGTCATAAGGGTCAATTTTTTAAATATTTTTTCTGAATAAATAAGCTTTCCATTGATGTTGGTTTGTTAGGATATGACCATATTTGGCAGAGATACAACTATTTGAAAATCTGGAATCTGATGATGCAAAAAAATAAAAATATTGAGAAAATTGCCTTTAAAGTTGCCAAATGAAATTTTTAGCAATGCATATTACTAATCAAAAATTACTTTTTGATATATTTATAGTAGGAAATTGAAAAATATATCTTCATGGAACATGATCTTTACTTAATATCCTAATGATTTTTGTCATAAAAGAAAAATCAATAATTTTGATACAATGTGTTTTTGTCTATTGCTACAAATATACCTGTGCTACTTAGGTTAGACTGGTTTTGTGGTCCAGTGTCACATATGAGAATATCTTATTTAGTATTATTTTATTTTATTTTATTTTATTTTATTTTATTTTATTTTATTTTATTTTATTTATATAAATCATATATGATATTACATTTTATTATATTACAATTATATTTTATTCATTAATAATTTTATAATATATTATATAATAGGACATTCAGTTTAGAGAATAGATGGATATATTATATTTTACTATTTTATTACAGTTATATTTTATTAATTAATTAACAAATTTATAAGATTAAATGATGTTTCTTTAAATTATTTTATTCTTAATATTATACCAGATCACGATATTATATTA
>JAHKKF010535352.1:0-12035 GCA_019740295.1 Labeo calbasu | reverse complement strand
TAGGAATAGGGTACATTTATGCCAAGCAGTACAAAATACCTCTAGTTTGGTTTTCCTAGAGATGCGCTCCATTTTCCAGCCTGCTCTCTTTAGGGCATAAGTGTGCTCGTTATACCACGGTGTCAGACTGTTTTCCTTGATCTTCCTTAAGCTTGTTTTCTTCTAAAAGAGACGAGAAGTAATCAGATCTAGCAGTTTTTAATGCTTTTCTGTAGGAATAGGGTACATTTATGCCAAGCAGTACAAAATACCTCTAGTTTGGTTTTCCTAGAGATGCGCTCCATTTTCCAGCCTGCTCTCTTTAGGGCATGAGTGTGCTCATTATACCACGGTGTCAGACTGTTTTCCTTGATCTTCCTTTAGCGTAAAATAGTGACCATATCTAAAGTGCTAGTAAAGTGCTAGAAAAAGAGTCTATAGTTTCTGCTACATCATCAAGTTTTTCTGAGCTAGTCGATATGCTGAGGAATTTAAATAATTCAATAAGATTACTTACAAAGCAGTCTTTTTTGGTAGAAGTGATGGTTCTACCATACTTGTAACAAGGTGTCACGCCCACAGACTGTTTTGGTTGTGTTTTTTCCCCATGTGCTCTGTGACCTAGTTTCTTCCCTGTCTAAGTAGTTTGATTCTTCGCGTTGTTAAAAATGTCAGAACAGCCGACTTAAAAACAGATACTTCAGTGTTTTCCCTCCGTTTGTTTTCCATGCTTTTCCATCCTTTTTTTTCCGTTGTGTTTCATGGACCTCTCCTTTTTTCCCCGATTACCACCTCCTCCTCCAGGAGGAGAAATTGGTCGAGGGCCACACTAGACTGTTCGTGTTCCTCGCTAACCTCACCAGCTATCCGGACAATGCGTTCTATGACGCCAGCTTAAACATCACGTACAGGGCGCCGTAGCTCGAGCGAACTTCACAGCTTTTGGTGAGTGCCAGCTTTCAGAACATTAGGACTTAAAGAAGAAAAGGACACTTGGAAGATTTTGATTGTTTTTTCTCTTTCTCTTTAGATGAAAACGAATTTTTGCGTTTTTTGTCGGATTGCACATTTTTGAACAGTATAAAATATTACTGGTTGCAGTCACGTGTTTTCCCTCACTTAACATGGCTTGACACGTGCAACAAAGAACGCTAATTCTAAAAGACTGAAAGGGAAAAAAAAGGAGAAAAAAAACAGTTGGACTTTATTTCAGGTTGCATTATTTTTGTGCACATTCTCTGAGTTAAATTGCTTATTGTGCTTTATCACACAGGCTGCAACAAAGGACCTGTGTATTTCTTAAGTGAACAAGCAGGTTTTTTTGTACTATTTATTCTGCTTATTTTGTGATTAATCCATTGTAAACTGTGTGCATCTGCCTGCATTATTTTGTCTTACTTTTCTGTTGATATTTTTGAAATTTGCTGTTGTACTATAGGTTGTATAAGATGGTCACTTTTCAGAGGCTCATGAACACGGTGCTGGCAGGCCTCATCTACAAGTCATGTGCTGTTTGTCTTGACGATATTGTAGTTGCCTCACCCATGTTTGAACAACACCTGATGGTTCTTGAAGGCTAGATTGCGCTCTGCTGGCCTATCAATCAAATTTGGACAAGTGTCAGTTCTGCAGAAAGGAACTTACCTTCTTGGGCTATTGGTCTGGGTGCTGCTTTAATGCAGAGGGACGAGCAAGGTGGAGACTGTGCAGTTGCCTCTGCCAGCCATGCTCTGCACAAGTCTGAACGTCCTTACTCTACTCCTGAGAAGGAGTAGGCACTTGAGCATTTGGGCACTTGAGTATTTCAGACTATACATAGAGGGCTTGCACGTTACAGGTTTTTTCTGACCACAGCAGTTTGAAGTGGTTGATGTTACGACCAAATCCCACTGGAAGACTGGCTAGGTGGTCACTGTGGTTGCAAGACTTTTTGATTTTGAGATAATCCATAAACCGGGAGTGTCCAACAGCGTCCTTGACAGCTTGTCAAGGAACCCTTTGCCTTCTTGTGGCGAGCCATTTGACATTGTCCCTGATCGTACTGTCTGGACCTGTGCTCCTTGCCTACTGTATTGTTTACAGACAGAGATCACTTGAGACGTCTGCAGCTGAATGATCCGGACATTGGAAAGATGTTCAATGCATTGAAGAATGGTGAAACCGTGTCTTCTGATGGAGATCTGCTGTACGCTGTTTTTGATGGTCTTTTGTATCACAAAGACCCAAAATCTTCTTGCACATTGCACCCCATGAAACAGTTCAAGCTTTATGCTCCCCAGACAGTCAGAAGATCTCTGTTGGAGTATTATCATGACCATCCCACTGCAGGTCAGTTGGGCGTGACAAAAACCGTGACAAGACCTAAGCAGAGATTTTTATGGCCCAACATGCTGGCAGATGTGAAAAACAATGTGGGTTCATGTGCCACCTGCCAATTCACTAAGCCATCCCAGAGAAAGCCTGGTGGTTACATGGTTCCAATCTGCCTCCAATATCCCTGGGAGTATGCTGGGGTGGACTTTGTGGGCCCTTTGCCCCAAACGCCAACTGGTAATGCATATATCCTTGTGTTTGTAGATTACTTTACTTTTCAAAGTGGATCGAGGTGTATGCAATGAGGGAAGCTATAGCTTTGGTTGCGGCCAGTAAGCTTCTCAGTGAAGTGTTTGCTAGGCATGGTGTTCCCAAGTACCTGATATCGGACAGGGGTTCTGTGTTTGAGTGACCTCTTCAAACACACGGTTTCTATTTTGGGTACGGTGCACAGACTTACAACAGCTTAGCATCCGCAGACAAATGCTACGGAGAGAGTAAATCGAACGCTAAAAATGGCTCTTAGAGCGTATGTTGGAACAAAACATACTTCTTGGGATCGTTTTTTTCCCCACATTTGTTTTGCCTTGCGGACAGCTCAGCATGACCGTACAGGACTGAGTTTGTCAATGGTGTTGTACGGCCGAGAACTGGACACGTCTTTGGATCTGCTTTCTCAGCCCGATGTTTTTGGAGTGGAAGATCCAGGTGTGACCTCTCTGGATGGCCTGAAACATGTGCTTCAGGAAGCATCTGATCACGTCAGGACTTTTCTGGAGGCAAGTCACTCTAAGAAAAAGCGCTACTATGACAAGAAGTGACAGAGCTGCGGATTGCTGCGGAGCCGGAGCTGCTTGTGACATCAGTCAAGGTGCGTGAGCTGGCAACAATGCCCACCCCGAGGGAGAATGCAGAGGCCAGTGACATCGTGGAGAGGAGCTTCACCCACTGCAACCAGGCTGAGGGTAACTTTCAAAGGAACTGGGTGAATGGAAAGTGGAAAAGGACCTCATAGACTGGTTTTCTGAACTGTTCCCTCTCCCTTCTCCTTCGGAACCCTCAGTCACTCCTGTTTTCCCGTCCTACCCTGAGAATGAAGGTATCCCAAAGGACAACCCCGAGTCATCAGCCCTGCCTCCTTCATGGCTTCTCCCTCCGTCGGCTCCACTGTGGGCCGTCACCATTGCTGTGGCTTAGGTTGCTGTCTGGCTCTTCCTACTCCAAGTCCCTCCTGTCGTCTCCCTGGCTCCTCCCTCCATATGGTCCGCCCTGGTTCCTCTGTGTTTCCTTCCTCCGTCATCTCCACCATGGACTCTGTTCATCGCCTGTCCGTCTCTCCTCCCAGATGTCCATCCCCATCCTGAGCCTCTGCCCAAGTTTCCACTCATGCCTCCCTCTGTTGGTGTTTCCATGGTCACGCCTTCCGGGAGGGGGGCGATAATGTCATACCCACAGATTGATTTGGTTGTGCTTTTTCCCCATGTGCTCCGTGACCCTGTCTAATTAGTTTGATCTGTTTCACTTTTGTTTAGTCAATTACCTTGTGTATAAAAGCCCCAGTCTGTTCCTTATGTTACTGTTGGGTGTTAATGTCTGTATACGTCTTCACTGTGTGTTCCTGTGTTGGATTATCCCTGTGCTTCATTTATTAAAGACTTTTGAACATTTCCACGTCTCCTCGCTCCTTCGCCTTGTTAGAAATGTGACACAAGGAGTTGAATTTACTGTTTTAGCTATATGGAATATACACAGGACTAGACAATGATCCGAGATATCATCGCTTTGCTGCAGAATTTCAACACCATTAACATCAATTCCATGTGACAGTATTTAATCTAAAGTATGATTTCAACAATGAGCAGTAGGTAGAACCCAACAGAGTTCAGAATGTCTATAAATGCTGATCCCAATGCATCTTTTTCATTATGATCATAGATATTAAAATCACCAACAATTATGACTTTACCTGCAGCCAGCACTAACTCAGATGGAAAATCAGCAAATTCTTTAATAAAGTCTGTATGGTGCCCTGGTGGCCTGTATTACAGTAGCCAGTACAAACGTCCCAGGGAATTTATCATTAACACTTGTTTCTCTGGATAATGTATGAAGCACCATTACTTCAAACGAGTTTTACTTGAAGGTCAATCTCTGAGAAATACTGAAAATGTTGCTATAAATTGTAGCAACACCTTCCCCTTTACCTTTTAGACGCAGCTCATGTTTGTAACAGTAATCTTGGGGGGTAGAGTTCAGCATTCAGCTCCAACCCTGACCAAACTCCTGAACCAGCTAATTAGGATCTGAAGGAGCACTTGATAATTACAGACAGGTGTGTTTGATTAGGGTTGGAACTAAACTCTGCAGGAAGGTTGATCTCCATGAACAGGGTTGGGCACCCCTGCTCTAAGAGAAGAGCGGCGCCACCTCTGGAGAGATAAAGACCATTTCTTTTCAGGTCAGGTCTGCCCCAAGAACATTGTCTATGAAATCTATTTTATTCTGCAGGCACCATTTAGACACCCAGCCATTGAGTGACGACAGACTGCTATGTATTTCATCACCATGGTAAGCAGGGAGGGGACCAGAGCATATTACAGTGTCTGACATCATACTTGCAAGTTCACACACCTCTTTAACATTATTTTTAGTGATCGCCAACTGGCGAAGTCGAACATCATTAGTGCTGACGTGGATAACAATCTTACTGAGTTTACTTTTAGCATTAGCCAGCACTTTGGCTGGTAAACACTGGACTATGGTGGCTGGTGGCTGGTTGCTTTATTTATTTCCCCGGCATTGAAATCAGGCACATGTAAATGTCAGAAAACACAATTCCTGGCTGCATATCAATATCCATGGACCACTGGATATTTGGTAAATTGTAAGCAACACTATATCAGGTCCAACAACCTTTAGTTTATCTGATTATCGATTTGTTTTACTCACGTTTTCACAGCTGCCCTATTAAATCCATTCACGCAGCTGCCTCTTTTGTCACTCAGTCCAGCTGAAGGGGTGTGTTCCGGCGGGAAAGTGATGTCAATGCATACCCTCTGTTGGAAAGATCCAGTTGCAGCTGTTCTCGAGTCGACAGCTCACTAATTCAAATGATCCGTTTAGAGCAAGTCTCCAGTAAACTGAATTCAAAAGAAGGAACCGGGAGATCTTGTGAGTGCATGTGACTGATGCTGCGAAAAGTAAATTACTAATGTCAAATTTTTTGATTAATTATTGTAACTGAAAATCATATTTAGGTCAAAACTGTCAGTTGTTTGTGAACAAAATCTGCTGTAAAGGGTGATCTACTACGCCCACTGAAATGCTTAAATACAGACACATCAACATCAGTGTCTCTATGTTTTGGTCAAAAAACTAAACATTAATATAACACAGATTAAATAAAATAACTCATGCACGTTCATTTTTCCCGCTGCTGTAACATTAGCAGTTTTATTAAAATGCTACGCATTTAGCTCTATGTGACATCTGTTTTTATATTGTTTATTAACAATATACATTTTTATACTGTTTGGATCAACTACCTGGGTAGACAGATATGAATGTTTATTCATAACCATACTAAAAATAAGTAAATATTGTTAGCTGATGCTACCTGTCTGGCTAACAAGCTTGCTGTTGCTAAGTTGAGGTAATTTTTAGATATAAAGTCAAAATATTCTATTCAACTCCCTGATCTGCTCTGGAGGCCCTCCTTGACTCTACCCTGTTCCAGTCCTGCAGTAGCCTCCAAGGCACTCGCCCCCTTCCTTCCCAAGGGAACTATTACAGCGTGGGACGCGCCTTCCGGGAGGGGGGTGTAATGTCAGGGTTATGTTTAGTTTTTGTCCTTGTGTTCGTTGAGTTTTCAGTTGGCCTATTCCCCTGTGACTTAATTTTCCTTTGTTTCCTGATTGTTATTCTGTTCACCTTCATTAAATAAGAAAGTTTGGACTTACCTGTTGTCTCCTTTGTCTTCCTCCTAACTAAACAATGTGACAGTTGTATAGAGCAAAATATGTTTATTTTAATTGGAAAATTAAGTTGCGAAAAAGAAAGTCACAACGTATTGTCAAGTATGGTGACCCATACTCAAAATTGGTCCTCTGCATTTAACCCATCACAAGTGCACACACACACAGCAGTGAGAAGTGAACACACACGCACACACACACACTGTGAACACACACCTGGAGCAGTGGGCAGCCACGGGGAGCAATTGGGGGTTCGGTGCCTTGCTCAAGGGCACCTTAGTCATGGTACTGAGGTGGAAAGAGCACTGTTCATTCACAATCCCCACCTTCAATTCCTGCTGGTGCGGGATTCCAGCGACCTTTGGGTTACAAGCCGGACTCTCTAACCATTAGGCCATGACTGCCCCATGACTTTCGGTGCTCTTTCTGTGTGTGCGTGGTTGTTATGTGTGGGTTTTGTCTGATGGCTATTCTTTCCATTGTCTTCTAACCTAAAACAATAAAATCAACACATTCAGTAGTGTTATGATTTTATATGTCTAGGACTATCTTTTGTCCATTGAAAAATAATTTGTAGATTGTTGACAATTTGAATTTAATGGCTCGGATGAATGTCTTCCGAACATCCGCCAGCGGACGTCAAAAAGAGGACCAAATGCGGATGAAACAGAAATGGAGGGAAACGGAGCGAGAAAAAAAAGAGAACAATAGTAGACGTGAATATAAACGTAAATGGAAATATGACTGGCAAGCTAACTGGCTAAGGGAACGCTAATGCACTGCACTTGTGGTTATAGATTAAAAGTGAATGATCAGATTAGTTTAGTTCAAATTAAATTAGTTTGATAGATAATATCAGAAATATGGTGGGAATTAAGCTATATTTTTTTACTTTAAACAACAGAGAGTGATAGTAAGATAGCGATTCCAACAGAAAAAAAAAACGAAGCTACATCTACAGTTGCAAACCACTAAGCAGCACAGCAAACAGTAGCTTTCTCTATATATTTTAGGGATGGGGAGTTGACTCCAAAAGAAGAGTTGATTCCTTGACTCTGAATAGCCCTAGAGTCAGAGTCGACTCCAGCACTGGAATCGACTCTCAGTATCGAATCCGAAATCGGGGATGTCTTCACTGATTTTCAAATCCTTATATACAGTGGTGCATGGCAGTTGAGTGCTGTATATCACCAAAGAGTGAACAAAATTAAGCGAGGATTCATTTCCAGTGTAGTTCGTAGCCTACCCTGGTGAAAAAATCAACATATGCTGGTAGGTATGTTTTGATGCTGGGATGCTGGTTAGGTATGTTTTGATGCTGTTTTTTTCACCAGGGTATGTGGTGCAGAAGTAGCACGGGCTCAGTGCTTTAAGTTACACAAGATGCGTTAGTAGTGCTATGGTCTGCGGCTGTTTACCACCATTTTTTTTTATTCAAGTTCGAACCTTACATCATTAAAAAACTCACATAATAAACAAGAATGTGCCTTTAGCGCCATCCCCTGACCATTACTATAATGTTACAAATTCATTAAAGAATATCTTCTTTCTTATTTAATTCTGACATAATATTCCACCACTGCTGTTTTTAGTGATTTTTCCCTCTGTGAAATTAAGTGTCGGCAACAGCAAACAACCTTGGTAGCTCATGTAAAGGTAATGTCACCACTAAATTGGACTAATAGGGATGGGATTATGGGATCGTGGATCGATTCTGGGATCTTCCGAATACATCACCATTCTCTTTGGAATCGATTCTGATCTTAGATTTTAACAGCAGATAGCGCTCTAATCTAGTTTTATCGACACACTCAAATGCTCATGAAGAAGAGTGCTGAAGAGAACTTGTGCGTTCGGCTGAGTCATGTAATTTTACCTCAGCTCAGTTTGCTTTAATGGTGCGAGATTGTTGTAAACATAGCCCACTATGAACACCGTTGTAATTCGCTTCAACCTTTTCAAATTGTATAAATTATTATCTTAGGTTCAAGTGCGTGTAAGGATTTTGAAACAAGCAGAGCATGGCTGTTTCTGAAGTAAGCAGTGCCATCTGTTGTTCAAAACTAAGCTCAGAATCGATTTGAGAAAGAATCGCGATGTGTTTGGAAAATCTTGAATCGATGACAAATCATTTCTCTATTCATGTTGCAACGATTTATCGTCCCATCCTTATGGACTAATATGGACAGTCATGCTATGGTGGGAGTCAGGAACCTGGAACCGAACATCCGTAATATATTTCATGTCTGTGATGCATGTTTTCGCTGCGTTTGTTTGTTTTCTTTATTTTATTAAAGCACAACGTTTTTTAGTGATATTGTGAAAGCACACAAACAAAAGTAGAACCTTTACAGTTCCGAATGATGTATTACTCTTATCTTTTTTGACCAAAAATGATGGCATATTTTAAATTGTTTCCACTGAAAAAAATGCAAGTGATCGCGCTGGCGCCTCCCTGTCCTGCAAAGTGCACTTAAGCCTCCACTCTCTGCACAAATGATTGGATATGCGCCTAATAGTGCACATCTATCTAGGTTTAACGTTTAAACTAGTAAAACATCAGCTAGCAAAAGATCAAACATAGACTATGATCAACTTACTGTCTGGTGCTGGCCACTTGGTCGTTGCTTTAAAAAACAAAAACGTATATTTAATGAATAAAAAATGCTCCAAATGTTTTTCTAAATTAACTTAATAAAAAAAAATGAAACAAAATATAATCACTTTGACATTACATACAAACTGAACTATTTTAATTGCTGAAACAGTAGTATAAGCTGTTTTGGGAGAAGGGCAAAAAAAACGGGCTCGGGTTGGACTCAGGCCGAGAATTCTGATAAGCTGTCAGAACAAGGGCTGGGCTAGGGCCTGAGCGTCTCAGGCCAGGGCCAGTCTAGGGCCAAGATTTGAAACCCATGCAGGGCTTTACCACATGGCTTTACTTAGGGAAACCTAAAACACCCCAGCACCCCTAGTGGGAAGAAAACTGCCCACAAAATTCTTATTAACAGGCACATGTCTGTTACACCTCAAATATGACTCGTGAGATGCAGAGTTTAGCTCCAACATTGATTAAACTCACCCACCTGTGATTTTCTAATGATTCTGAAGACATGGTATGTTTGACTAAGGTTAGAACTAAACTCTGTAGATTTGAGGATCCCTGGCCTATATGAAACAACAGGTTCTGAAAAAGTCTCTTTTGGTTGAGCCATTTCAGTTCAATTAAGTGGCTAAAGAATGGCCAGTCAGTGTTGTTAGTATTCTCCTAGTTGCCTACACAAAACCTGCATGGGCCCAAAGGATACAAAAGTTGCTCTGGACCCGAACAGGCTGGTCCACACTGGGCCATCATGGGATTAATGTGGAGATTCCACTAGTGTGGGATGCTCACAGAGAGCCTGCGGTGAGCCCAAAGCTGTGGACCTCACCTGGGCAAGCCCACACTGGGCCTGTTTAGGCTTGGTGTTGACTGGCCCTAGTGCTCTGTGCCCGCAAAAAGCCAGCATGAGCCCAGCAAGGACATGATTGCAAGGAGCTGCTCAACACTATAAGCCTTCTTCTGACCACGTTCTTCAGTGCTCTAAATTACTCACAAATCTTTTGACAGTTTGATAATCTTATTCAGTTTTTGTAAGATATTAGTTGTTTTCATGCCCTTTGCAAGACAAAGTATGTATTATTTCATACTTATATAGAAAGGTTTTTTTTTTTTTTTCCCTTGCATGACAACTGTGACTTGCTTAATAATGTGGAACTACCTCTTTTCCACTTACTTAAGAAGAATGGCAACCTATTTGATAAACTGAACCAGTGAAAATGAACCAGTTACTTTAAAAAGATTTAAAAGAAAAACACTTTCTAAAATCTGAATGTTTATTTTAATGAAATCCTTCTGATACATCATTTGCAATAATTTGGAACAATGTTTTCAGTTAAAGACACATAGATTTCTTTGGTTTCTAAAATTGACTGTCTGGATTACTATTTTAGCAGATATTTTAAACATCTGAGCTAAATAGACACTATATAATTTATATAAAAAATATATATATATTATATATATTAATATATATTATATTAATTTATATAAATAAATGTAAACATTTTTTTTGTTTTTTTTTAATTAAAAAAAACAGCTTTTTATGCAAAATTTACTTTTTAAAGATCCACATTCCTAATTTGGCCATAATTTAATGTCAAATTGTTTCCATCTATTTGAAAATAAACACGTTTAAAATAAAATAATAATAATAATAACAAATATAGCTGCAAGCAACAATTGCGGGGCCAAGCACAAAAGAGGCAGAATGAAGAGCTAAGCATGGCAAAGAGCAACAGACCGACTACAACAATGAGTAATTAAAGTCCTTTTAGAATGATATCGGTTGAAATGGCTGAAAAATTATAAATACAACCAATAGTAATATAATTTAATGGCTTATCACTTTTGACCAATAGGTGGTTCTATTTTCAAATTGATGTCATGTGTTCTGTTTGAGGTGACAATGGCACATACAAAGTTTGGTGTCATTATGTCAAAGCTTTCCAGGGATACAGCCTCAGAGTCATTTTAGCATCATGCCTTAAATTTGAAGTGGTGCTGTACGGAAACGGTTTTGTCTATCAACACGAAATCCATAACTTTTTGTCAGCACAGTCTGAAGATGATTTGAGTCAAATTTGGTGAAAATCAGACCAACGGTCTAGGAGGAGTTCAAAAAAGTAGATTTTGAACATTAATCAAAATGGCGGACAGGAAATTCGGCCAACTATGGTATATTTGGCATGTGTGTTGTCGGCATGACCCAAGAAATGTTTTGAGACCAATTTCATTACAATAGGCGAATGCAATCAGAAGTTATTAGCATTTTTGGAAATTTCATTATTAATGTTTAATGAATGGTGTATTACTTCTGACCAATAGGTGGCACTGTTACCAAATTGATGTGGCGTGGTTAGTGTGAGGTGACAATGACACATATACAATTTGGTGTCAATATGTCAAAGCTTTGCAGAGATACAGCCTCAGATGTAGTTTGGCATCTTTCCAGCAAATTCGTTGATGCACTAAACGAAAACCGTTTCGTATATCAACACGAAATCCATAACTTTTTGCCAGTAAGGTCTGAAGATGATCTGAGTCAAATTTGGTGAAAATCGGACTAACGGTCTAGGAGAAGTTTGAAAAAGTAGGTTTTCAACATTAATCAAAATGGCGGACAGGATGTTTGGCCAATTTTGGCATAATGGGTATCAATGTTCTCGGCTTGACCCAGGGAATCTATTGAGATCACTTTCACTACAATAGGCTAATGTAAATTTCTTTATAACTTTTAAAGTTTCTTTAAAAGTTTTGCCCCCAAACTTTTTGAGTACTGTCAGGGCATGGTTCCGAAGACACATAACAAGTTTCGTAACGATATGTCAATGCGTTCATAAAATATAACATTTTTGGACAAAATTCAATATGGCCGACACCCAAAATGGCTGACAAGGGAAAATTGGGTATGGTTGGACTCGGCATGATGCACTGAATCTGAAGAGACCAGTTTTGTGATTTTTGGCATAACCATTGAGAAGTTATAAGCAGAAATAGCCATTTTTCGTATCTCCTGACCACTAGGTGGCACTGCACCAAAACAGTGCAGGTAGCCTCAGGTCATGGTTGTTATGACAGACACCAAGTTTGGTCTGAATACGCAAAACCTTTGCGGAGATATAGCCTCTTAACCATTCTTGCGTGCTTTTCGTAGGTCTCGTGTTGCA